>CM057171.1:2161624-2178356 GCA_029962745.1 Echinometra lucunter
TGTGATAGAGAGACACCAACTGCAACGGTGATGGTTTTGTGAGGGAAGGGTGGGAGAAGTGGCGATCCAGCCATTGGATGAAGCTGGTGTAGCTTTCCTAGAAGGCCCGGGACAAAAATCATTGCAACTTGCTATGCTCATTATGTTTGTACAAGAACACAAGAGTCCAGATACATTTATCCCTTGTCTTTGCAGCATCCCGCCAGTCCCATTTCTTCTGATCAATGTCTCGATACATCGCTGTTGGTGCGCACTGCTAGGTAGGGTTAAGAATGGAATGACTGTTCTAATCAATTATTGATAAGAAAACATGCAGTTACTGCCTGCTCCTCACTTGGATCAAATCCAAAATGGAGGCATTTTTTGCGCAAAGCAATTTTTGCTAGTTTTATAAAAGTAGCCAGTACTCACTACTCAAGCGTAAAATATTGTCAGTACTCATATTGTCATCAGATGGAACAGACCCTAATCCGTAATTGCATAAGGAAACTATATCAATATTGATCGTACCATAATCCTCTCCACGAAATGCAGAGCATTTTAGGTATCAACTGACTTACGTAGAGAACAGCAAATTTTGAATAGTTTCATCTGTGGTGTAGTGATTGTGGAAGATTCCTTCATCATCCTCCACGTCAGATCTGCACCATGGTCAAGAGATACATGACCAGTGCTTTCTCGTGAGTCCGCTCGTTCTGCAAGGAGTTTACCATGACCTGTATTTTACCACCAATAACACGTTAATGGGGCGAATCAAGAAGATATGTCCCATTTTAAATGTCTTGCTCGTATCTTTTTCAAGGGTGAATTTAAAGTAACATGAATATATGCATTTTATTTGATGATTTGTCTGTTCTATTCCCGAACTTAGGGCTTAATCTGAGTGGGGTTTTTTTTAACCGTTTGGATAAAATACCTGCTGGTTAAGGCCACTTATCGAAAGTCTTGTAACGTGTCTTTGATCGTCTTCTTCCCGACAGTGCTTTTACACAGGGCTTTCCCTGTCCCCCGTTGTTTTGCTTATGGGGGAACGGATCTACGGAGAGGAAATTAGCGGGGAAGATGATAAAGGCTGCGCTCCAAATTGACTCTGACTTTGATGAGGTACCTACTTACCACGATATAATTTAAATACCAGTCAAAACGGCAACAGTTATTGACTGTCTTCATGATCATGGTTTTACATTTGAGATCAATAGAAATATTATTGTTTAATTTTTATCCTCCAGATATGTTACGCAATTGTTCGTTCTATTTTAGAAAGCAAATGTAAATGTTTTAGTATTTTATCTACAATTAGCAACACTTTAAATGCACAGAATTACTTGGTTTGTATCAGTCTGTCAATGGTTTTACTGTGAGGTTTCTCTTTGGATGGTTGATGCTTCTTGATGATTGGATAGTAAACAGCTTCATGAAGACATGTCTTCCCATCGATGGATTGGATGTTCAGGTCAGCTCCATGGCAACCAAAGTCTCTACAACTGAAAAGGGGCCGTTCTGATGGCGAGGTGAACGGCCGTCAGTCCTCTCATCACGTTATCTAGACTCCCAGCCTTCTGTTAATGATGACAAAATTTCTGAACTTAGTAAGACAATTTAAGAAAAAAAAAAATAGCCCGCGTCAATTATCAAAGAGATACATTGTGTTCCAACTGAGTCTGAAGAGCAAAATTACAGTGTACCGGGTCCCCCCCCCCCCCGCATGATCTGACATTTGCATGGCCGGTGACCCGGGGGGGGGGGGGGGCCGGCCCGGCCCCCCGATATTTGGCAGAAAAAAAAAAAAAAATGGAAAGAAAGAATGAAAGAGACAGAAGAGCAAATAGCTAAAGAGGACAAACTGTAAGCGCTTGCTCGCTGGCTCGCTCTCTCGCATTTTAGGTCTAATTGATATGCCGGCTATATTATTAATAATTATATTCCACATACTAAGAATGTTGCTGTAGAATTGGTCAAAAGTGAATCACGTGATTAAGTGTAGTTTTAACAGTTATCACCACCCGTTAGAAAAGTGCATGACCCCTGTTTATTTTCTGCCATCAAGTTGTGCCATCAAATCACCTTTGTTTTCTTTGTGACGTCACAATTACTTAATACTTTTTGAGCAGCTGAGGACAAGCTTGCAAAACAATCATAGCAGAAAGAGGATCAATGCAGGCACTGCCTAATTTTGAACTGATTATTGTAAACGTTAAAAAGAAAAAAAAAGGAAAAAAGACAAGATATACAACAACGATATAATAGATACATTTCATATAAGTGAATACACCTAAGTTGAGAAAAAAAAAAGGACATTACTTCTCTACACAAATCTCGCCGTATTTGACATGTCCTTTTTGTACCCGATTAAATAATTTGTTGAATTAAGAGTGTTAGGCATATTTCCAATTATACCGCTTGAGGAATTGTTTCTCTTTTCCTCAAAGAAAGGACATGCAAACAATTAGGGAAATTCGTCACCGATATCAGTTACAGAAAATGAGTACATATGCGTTCGGCTCTCAGAATGTGTCTATAACGCCCATCTACTACTGGAAGTTTGTGATTAAGACATCTAAATTACAAACAATTTTCCAGTCACTTATATCGAGATAATTAAATACCTTTCAAAACATATGACTGCTTGAAGATTCTATAAATAGTACATTGCTGGTTTAACTCAACATCGCTGTGCCGCTCCTGCTCACTTATACTGGAAGTCTTTGGTTTACAATGCTTTGAAAAGACCGTGAAGTAAGATTGATGGCTTGATTGTTCACATATTAGAAAGACCTAAGTTATCAAGAATATTCCTTACTTTCGTAAACCAAGACATTGGTTATTTCCTTTAGAAAACATGAAAAGTTGAAACTTGTACATGATTTTGATAACTTTGAAGATTTCCCATTTAGGAGACGATACAAAACACTAACATTCGACTGGTAGATTCTTTTTTCTAATTTGTACCGACCGAGTTCACCATAAACCATGCAGTTTAGGAGTGTGGTTTTTTTGTTTTTTGTTTTGTTTAAACGAATCAATTCTCTACAGAACTGCAAATAAAACGTTTCAAGTTGGACCAAATTTTCAAAATCCCAAATCTCACTGCCGTATAACAGAATAGGTAAAACCAACTGATCAAATAGCTCAAGTTAGATGTCTGTCGGTAGACAAAGAGATGAAATTTTCCTCTTCATAGAATACAAAGTCATAGCTCTTCGTGCCTGGGTTACTTGTTTGTTGATGGGCTTTTTCAAACCTATTATATAGTTGAAAGTTGTTCCTAGATAAATATAGTCCGTCACACACGGTTAAAGGTTCATTCTCGAAGTAAAAATTTGGGATTTCGTCTTCAAGGTGTTCACAGTAAGGTGCCACATTTGGCAATATTCAGAAAGAGCATTAAGGCCATTTTGAAGTTCATCTGCACTTTTAGCAAGTAGAATAGTATCATCAGCATAAAGAAGAGTATATAAGTTCACATATAATTCGATTCATTCTCATAAAAAACATCATGAATTGACATTGAAAGATTTCAGGCCATTATATCTTTCTCGCAAGAAGGATTCAAAACCATTTAGAATACAATGCAAATAAATGGGGAGAGATTTCCCCTTGTCTGACTCCTACATTGCTACTGCCAAATAAATCAAGATTTCAGAAAATCATATGAATATGCATGATTTAGCATTCTCATACATATTGATTAGTACACGAAGTAATTTGCCATTTACTCCATGGTTAAGTAACTTGATCCAAAGCGAGCTTCGATCAATTAAGTTCAAACGCTTTTGTTGTAATCCACAAAGCACAATATATTTTTTTTATTTCTATTACATAGTCCAGTCAATAACAGCATGTAGAGTGAATATATGATCCATGGTAGAGTAACCTGATCGAAAACCAGCCTGTACCTCACCTAATAGCTCATTAGAATCAATGGACGAAGTAATGCCTTTCCTTCAAAATAACAGTAGAAATTTCCCAATACAGCTCAAGAGGGTAATATCTTTGTTATCTGCGCAGTCAGGAGAGCTTTAACCTTAAATAAAGGCTTAAATCAGACCTGTCACCCAACTAGACGGAATGATAACCGTATCTAAGAAAGGTATCTAAGACAATATTGACAACTTAGTAATTTTAAAAAACAATTTTAAACAATTCATTTAATATCATATCGTCTCCAGGAGCCTTTTATTGTTTAGACGTTTAGAGTTGTTGCACCACTTCTCTGCTTCTTCTATCTGTCGATTCAATTCAACGTTCATGATAATATCACGATTAGCATAAAAAACATCATGCTGATCAGTATCGAAAGACACTTGATTGTTTGAATTTCTCAAGTGCTCATAGAAATCATATATTGAAATGTGGGAGGAAACCTTAGTAACCCTGGTAATTTTATTCTTAATATTCCAGTAGTCTTTAGGATTTTACTTTTCAAATTCCTGATATTAGAGTGTAAGTCAGCAAATATTTTCTTCTTTAAAATCATACAAAGTTTTATAACTGTTCCTATCATTTCTAAACATGTTAATTCAGTTTAATTGTAAGCAAACATCCTTCCCTAAAACCTGGGGGGATGATTGTACATGTCATCCCGGCCCCACCTTGTGAGGTTTGGGGATGCATACCCCTCATCACCCCGCTGTCTACGCCCCTGCTAGAAACTGATGCTAGGTCAGAGTCTCCCTCTGCACGCTCATCACCAACCAAACATTTCACATTAAGGAAGACTATCAAATCTACGCACTCTCACCATTAATTTCCAGAGCATATGGTTGGACCTACTATTCATCGACCGTCTTTAACTGGTTACGTCGTATCTCAGAAAATATTAGTTGGTTTTCCCTTAATTTCGTCTCACTTGTGCAGAAAATGCAGCAGATTAACATCTCATGCTCAGATTGTTGACTCTTACGATACGCACGGAAATCTAGGCGACAAACGCATGTGATGTTTTTCACTCGGCGCCTGTGTGAGCTCATTATTTAAACCGACCGCCCCTCCTCTGTATTGATTAAGCACGTATTTATCATTTTCATTATCGAAGTTTAAAAAAAAATAATTAAATTCTGTTATTCCATCCTAATTTCTCTTGGACTTTGGTTACGATAGCTTGTTTGATTACTGTTGGGCATTGCGCCAAGTTCCACGCGTACTTTTTTTATTTCATGCGCAGGAAAGCATTGCGCGAAGGTGGTCGGTTTCAAAAAAGGTGGTCGATGAGTGGTAGAGCTACCATATATGTTGAGTGAAAAGTTTTCTGGAGCTTCTTAGATGCAACTAAACCTGATATCATATTTGGTTGTGAACCATGGTTAAGACCCGACATCCACCTCTGAGAGATCTTCCCACCAGGCTACACAGTGTACAGAAAGGATCGTAAAGATGGCTATGGGGTGTACTCCTCGGCATCAAGCCTTAAAAGCAAGCAAGTAGAGATCGATTCTGAATCCGAGCTTGTTGCAACGAAAGTTCTATGTGGCAAGCAACACATGATCATAGGTGCTCTGTACCGCCCACCAAGAAGCATGCAGCTCTACATGTCGATCTTGACCAGTCATATAGAAGATATATGTGTCACTCACCCAGGCATACCAGTATGGATTGCAGGAGATGTTAACCTTCCTGATGTCAATTGGTCTACTGATCAAGTTGTCTGTCACCAGTATCCTAAAGACATAATTGAATACCAAATGCTAGCTCGAACTGGTATGGGGCAGATCATTGATTTTCCTACTAGAAATGATAAAATACTGGATGTTATTCTTACCAACCGACCGTCGCTCCCTAACCGTTGCGAAGGATTACCAGGCCTGAGCGACCATGATGCCATTACGCTGACTGGAATATCAGGGCTGGCAGAAAGAAACTGGCAAGCCGCAGAATATCCGTATGGAAGAGAGCTGACTTTTAAGCGATACATAGCAACTCTGGCCAACGAAATTGAGCAATTTCTAAAGAAGGCCCTCAATGAAGATGTTCCTTCTAAGCTCAGCTCAACCAGATTCAGCAAACCCTGGTACAACACATCGACCAAAAGGACATGTCGTAGGAAAGCGAGATCATACAAGAAAGCCAAAAGGACCAACAGAGACAGGGACTGGAAGATGGGTAGAAGACTCAAAAAGGAAGCTCAAACTACATGTCGTCAAGCCTACTACAAATATCTCAGCGACGTTATCTGTAGTGAGCCAGGTGCTAGTAGTAGAAGATTGGGTGCCATCATCAAGGCCAAACGCTGTGACCAAACCGGTGTATCCCCCTTGAAGGAAGGAAACTTGTTGTACAGTGACCCAACAAGTAAGGCTGATATTCTGAATAACCGATTTGCATCATTCTTCATCATCGATGACACTTCTGATCTGCCAGATCTCGGACCTTCCCCCTACTCTCCAATGGATGGTATCACCATCAACAGTCAGGGCATTGTCAAACTACTCAAGAACCTGAATCCACAGAAGGCAACAGGACCAGATGGTATCCCTGCCAGGCTACTGAAGGAAATTGCAGAAGATATTGCACCAGCAATTACACTTTTGTACCAGGCCTCTCTTGACCAAGGGACTGTATTATTAATATGAACGAAGGCATTGATTGTTCCCATATTCAAGAAGGGAAACAGATCATCTCCGGCTATCTACCAACCGATCTCTCTCTAACTGCCATCCTATCCAAACTGTGCGAGCATGGCATCCACAGCGCCATTATCAATCATCTTACGGATCATATCGATGCCCAACATGGATTCCGGAAAAGAAGATCATGTGATACTCAGCTGATTTTGACCATCAACGATCTAGCTCGAGGAACTGAAGACAAAGGACACACTGATCTAATCTTGTTGGACTTTGCCAAGGCATTCGATAAGGTGTCCCACAGGCTACTTCTCCATAAGCTCAAACACTATGGAGTGAGGGGATGTACCTTGCCAGTGGGTAGATTTCAGAGATGGCACACAGCAAGTCCCAATTGAAGGTCAAGTCAGCAAAGAAGTGCATGTGGCATCGGACGTACCGCAAGGGAGCGTTCCCGGGCCCTTGCTGTTCTTAATCTTCATAAACGATCTCCCAGACTGTGTCAAGATCCCTACAACTGGGCTCTTTGCAGATGACTGTGCATTATACAAGAGGATTTCATCTCCCCATGATGCCAAACTAATTTTGTTTATAAAGATCTTGCTTTTCTTGCTGTCTCCTCTATCTTTTTTTTATACTTTGTCTATATGTATTTTAAACTATTGCCGGAAATAAACGAATTGAATTGAATTGAACTGAATTGAATTGAACTTCAAGAAGATCTTGATGCCTTGCAGATCTGGGAACGCGCATGGCACATGCAGTTCAACCCATCAAAGTGCCAAGTGTTGCGTGTCACTAAGAAACGCAAGCCAATCACCTCCACCTACAACATCCATGGAGTAAATCTTGAAGAAGTTACATTTGCCAGATATCTTGGGGTGCACATCCACAGTAATCTGAACTTCATAAACCACGAAAATATTACTGCTAAGAAAGCTAACTGCACTCGAGCTTTTCTCCAGCGTAACTTCAGAAGATGTCCTGGGAAGATCAAAGAAGCGACATACAAGACATATATATAAGACCCACAGTAGAATATGCAGCCGTAGCATGGGACCCCCACACACAACGAAATATCAAGAAAGTAGAGCAGGTCCAGCGGAATAGTGCTAGATTTGTGATGGGCAACTACGACCGTCAGTCTCAAGTGTAAGTGCCATGTTGAATGAACTTAGTGGCCTAACTAAAGAGCAGACGTCGGCACAGTCGGTTAGCAATGCTCTTCAGGATAAGGTTTAACCTAGTTGATATTGATTGGAAGGACCACCTGATACCATTGAAATCAACTACAAGCGGCCATGCTAGCCGGTTCTGGATCCCAAATTCCAGCTCTCAAGTATTCTCCTCATCCTTTTTCCCCTGCACCTGCAGAGAATGGAACAACCTAAAGAAGGATCCTGCAGTCTTCCAGTCTCTTGATGCCTTTAACAGGGCACTGAGGGAATACTTCATCTAGCATGCAGTCATGTCAACAAACTTTTTTAGCTGCACTCCACATGTATATTATCGCACGACACCCTATTCACATGCAAATAAATTTTGCACTTGAATTCTCGTTTGTGCAGTATCGACTGCATGCACACCATTCTGCTGAGTGTTGATCTTCAACTATGAAGGATATGCTTTTGCAGAAGAAGAACACCCGGGTTCGCATCTGCAATTAGCGACATTTAGCGACTATTAGCGATGTTTAGCGATAATTATCAACATTTTAGCGAGTGTTTGCGAAAGTCTTCGCGAAAGGCAGTTAGCGACTATTAACGACTGTAAGCGAATGTTAGCGACAGTATTTGCGAAGATTAGCAACTATTTGCAAATCCTTTGCCAATATTTGTGAATGTTTGCGACCTTCAGTTTGCTAACTCATGGAAAAGTACAAGGAGAATCTATGGATCAAACCCCTATAAAAACGGTATAAAAAAAGGATTTTTTTTTTCAAGATGGATTTCCAGAATATGGAAATGAATTTCTGCCAGGAAGAGGCCCAACGTGCTGCTTTCCTTGAAGAACTGCTTTGCCTGACTGCTGCTACAGCTATCGCGCAACTTAAAGACGCTCAGTCGTGGGCTTTCATGGGGAATTTGACACCATGGGTGCTTACCCAGTAACAGGTGTTGTCCATCACTGTGAGTTTTATGACCAACCGACTTTATGTAATGCTGTTTATATTCCACCCTTTGCCCCATATGGCAAAGTCATTATCTCACTTTCCCTGGCCCGAGAATGACCAAAGCAGGCCGAAGAATGTTTATGGTGGGACAGCTTGTTTTGCGGTGCTCCAGAAATGTAGCTCTATTACAGGTATTTCAGTGCTTTTCACAAGTGTCTGGTGTCAGCAAATTATGATCTACTCCCCGTGAATGCCTACCACTGAATGTCTTTAAGAGAAAGAAAGAACATGAAGAAAGAAAAGAAAGGAAGAAGAAGAAGAAAAGAAAGAGTTTGTGTCAGAGAGTGGTTGCTGCAGAGAACAGACTTCGGTCAATATGAAAAACAAATTTCTCTCAATGGGTTGATTTTATATATGAACCATATGATCATGTGGTCACCAGCACTGGCGAAACAAAAAAGAACTTCAGTGACACCGTCTTCATGGTCTTACAACCGTTTGCAAAGGCTTACGACTGTTTTGCGAACGCTAGCAACTGTTTGCGGAACAATAAATTCGCAAAGAAATTTTGAAAAAAAAAGAAACCTGTTGCGACAACAAAAACTATTTGGCTAATGCAAACTTTCTTCAACCTTTTACGAACCCTGGCGAAATCCCAAATTCGCTACGTTCGCAAGCATTAGCCGCTCAGTGAGATATAGTCGGTTAGACAGTCCTTTTTAGCTAACAGTGCAACCTAGAAAAGTTCTTTCCGTTGAAGTTTTTTTCATTGATTTAGGTTCCTATGTAGTTTATGAACATTTTCAGCTTGGTTGCCCAAGCAACAACATTGAGCAATTTGCATAATTTGCATAAATCTGTATGAGTATAGTATAGTATAGGATTTACAGCGCAAAGACAACTTAAACAAACTGAAAAACGTGCCAATGGTGTATGTACGGTGATACGGAACTATAATAGCGTTGTCAATATTGTGAAGTCAACCTTTGATGAAACGAAATAACCTGAAACACACAATCAGCTATGGATGCACATCCAATTAGGGGTTTGTGGGACATGGGAATCATTTCAGTGTTATTTTCTACAATTAGAAATCACGTTTTTGTACTAAGAATTATGTTGATATCACCTTAATATGTGTAAACAATTGTGAGTGTACTTTTTTTGCACCTAGAATGAGAGTAGGCCTGCTCCTAATTGAACTGGTATTAATGTGCGCAAGCAGGTTAATAATAATAATATACAGTTCTTGTATAGCGCATATCACATTATGATATAACGTCCCTATGCGCTTCCAAAGGACTTGGATATTATTACCCCAGCTTTAGCCCGCCAGCCTTTTACAGCGCGCAAGCATTTCAAGGAATGAATTCCTGCCAGGTACCCATTCACCTCACCTGGGTTGAGTGCAGCACGATGTGGATGAATTTCTTGCTGAAGGAAATTAACGCCATGGCTGGGATTCGAACCCACGACCCTCTGATTGAAAGACGAGAGTCAGAACCAAAAGACCACGACGTTGGCAGTCTTCGTATATGGTTTTGTATTGTTTTATGTCCTTGGGGGTACCTTTTCGTATAATGTTAGCCGTATGGATTAAATCAACATTATTTGAACACCCAAACGCCACAAGTATGTTTCTAATGCAATTGTACATTTCAAAAAGATGTTTTGTTTTATTATGATTGTTGCAGTCATAGAGTACATAATGACATGAATGATGTACATATGTGCATATTTAACTATAAAACTTTGTATTTGTTAAAATGCGAGAGCCTCAATATTTTCAACCACTGATATGTAATTCTGTGCGTGAACGCTACTTAATTCCGACAAGAATATGGCTGCAGTAAACTTTTTTTTTTTTTTTTTTGATGGGCCTTAACGAAGAATATATGTAAGTAACATGCTCAATGAATGTAAGACCAAGTTTCAATCATTTTGGATAACGAAGTTGACATTTCCTTGATTTTTCAGTACTAAAACCTGACCTGTAATTCCTGTAAATCCTTATTTCATGGAAGTATTACACATCAGTTTACCCCGTTTCCTTTCATCAAAGGTTGAACTCACAAGACTGACAATGCTATAAAAGTTCCGTATCACCGCACATACGGCACGTAGTTCAGTTTGAACGTTCTGTGTAAGTTGTCTTTGCGCTGTAAATCCTATACGCATATAGATTTATGCAAATTATGCAAATTGCTCAAGGTTGCTGTTTGGGCAACCAAGCTGAAAATGTTCATAAACTACACAGGAACCTAAATCAATGAAAAAAAAAACTTCAGCGTAAAGAACTTTTCTAGGTTTGTAAATTGTCAAACCAACTAATAGTTTAATGTTTTCAGATGTGGAATATAAAGGAAATAATCACCTTCTGGTTTCAGGCAATGACACAAACTATCACCTCCTCGGCGATCTAGATGTGCATGCTATCTTTCCTCAGCTTCGCTACATCAAGATCGCCTCGGAAGTGATAGTTTGGCCATCACCTTCGCCAACGGGAATATTATTTGCTTAATATTTTAATGAAACGAACTTGTTTTGCATCTCGCGTCTCCATCTGATGCTAAACCATTCTTCTATTCATGAATATAATCATTATTATGTTAGTAATATTATTGTAAGGAATCGGGCGGCAGGTTTTTTTTTAACGAAAAAAAAAAAACTTTCAGGAGATAACCGATATGCCCAATCAAACACTAGCTGAGATTGGAAGATGCCCGTGAGTTATTAAAATCATAAGCATGAGTAAAATATATTAGAACTTGTTCGCCTACAAATTTCATATTTTATCATGCTCGTTCGCTACGCTTGCAATTAAAATTTAGAAACAAAATGCTTTCGGGCAGTAAGCACTCTTTTCTCAGCAGTGAGATGCCTGAATACGATATTTTGTGACGAATATATTTTGTTTAAACAAATAATGTTTTTGGTCGGTCACTTGTTTGCTTAGGCGCTCGTATAGAGACTGAAGAGTTCAAACGGCAAAGCGAATCGCCCATCACATTTGGGAATTACTGAATATTTTATTCTTTTACATCCAGTATAAGCTCATATTCATTTATGACGAAATGACACTTCTAGCAGACGAATTTGACAAGAGACGTAACCGAAATCACGATTTATATATCTTATAGGCATGATAGGTCCATAGCTTATTTTTGAAGAAAAGAAGTGTACATTTTTCCTCTCTCGGTACGCTCACTCATGAGATACTGGATTTTTACAGGAAACAAACAAATTTGGCAATTCTATGCCTACAGTATATTTTGATGATGAAAAATCCGATCTACCGTCATTTTTTTCTCGCTCGCTTTGCTCCCTCATGATATTTAAGACCCGGTGGTCCAGGTTAGCTGAACAACCAGCGAGATGGCAAAATAGAATCATATTTTGGACGCAATGCGAATAGATAAATAAGTTACCCAGGCTATTATATAATGCCTTTTGTGTATTTGAAGCGAAAATAAGGATGTTTTTAGAGGTGGCAAATGCTGGCTATTTGAAGCTCGTTCGAAAACTTTGAAAAGGGGGAAATGGTTCATATTTTTTAAAGAAGATTTAATTCCCCAACCCCCTAAAAAATGACAGAAAAAACACGCTTGTGAACCCTACATCTTCCATAATGAAATGAAGGTAGTATATCTGATTAATATTTCTTGGCAGTCTCCTTCTTCAACTCACTAAAGCATTCAACGATCAAAGCCCGTCAAACTGGAATAAAATGTCTCAAACGCCCCCAAAAAGATTTAACAAAAATAAACCGTGAGCGAGAAAAGAAAAAAGGTAAGAGAATGTAGGAAGTAAAGGAGCAGACAAGAAACGATAACAAAGAAACTCCGGAGCTTCCGCGCTTCGCGTAGGAGGGGGGAAAGTTCCCCGTTCCCCCTCCCTCCTCCCTCCACCCTCCCCTTACCGCCCCCAAAAATGAAATTCTAGCTGCGCGACTGGTTGCCCCCTCCCCCATTTCAAAAACGTTCCGCCGGCCCTGAATTTGTTTCAGCACAATTGCATTGCAACATCATATTTATAGTTGTAGCTAGTTGTAGAAAAATACTAAAACATTTGCCGAAATAGAACGAACAATTGCATATCATCTAGAGGATGAAAAATATACATTATTTATTCTATTGATCTAAAATTTGAAAAAATGATCATGATAGCAGTCAATTAAAAATAAAGTGTTCACTGAAATATAACAGACCTGTACATACACATGTATATGACACTTCGTAATGAGAAGCAAATGTTGTTACCTTAGAGTGTTCTGCTAGGAAGTCTGAAATATTAGCTTGTCCTTCCCTTGATGACAGATGAAGAGGAGTCCGTCCATTGGTATCCCTTACATCAACTCTTGCTCCTCCTTTAAGTAAGACCTCAGCAACCTGGAGATGAGCCCTCAGAGCAGAAAGGTGTAAAGGTGTGTGGCCATCCCGGTCACCCATATTCACTTCTGTTCCTTCTGTAAGGAAATATATCATGATATGAAGATGACCCTGCTCTGCAGCTAGATGCAAGGCAGTCTTGCCTTCCAGGTTAGCTTCACTGATTAAAGCTCCATGCTCTACAAGATATCTGGTGACATCAGCATGTCCATTTTCAGCGGATAGATGTAGAGCAGTCGATCCTTTATTCGTTGACCTGTTAACATCAGCATGATGCGAAAGTAGGAGATTGGTGATGTTCAAATGACCATTCTGTGCAGCAGTGTGTAATGCACTACAGCCGTCATCATTTCCCTTATTCACCTCAGCTCCTTGACTGATCAAATATTTGGTGACAGCAAGATGACCATTCTTTGCTGCGAAGTGTAGTGCAGTGGAACCGTATTTTATCTCCTTGTTCACCTCAGCTCCTTGACTGATCAGATATTTGGTGACATCAAGATGACCACTGAGTGCAGCTTTGTGTAATGCAGTCGCTCCGTCATCGTTTCCCTTGTTCACCTCAGCTCCTTGACTGATCAGATATTTGGTGACATCAAGATGACCACTGAGTGCAGCTTTGTGTAATGCAGTGGAACCGTATTTTATCTCCTTGTTCACTTCAGCTCCTTGATTGATCAGATATTTGGTGACATTAAGATGACCATTATTTGCAGCAATGTACAGTGCAGTCTCTCCGTCATCGTTTCCCTTGTTCACCTCAGCTCCTTGACTGATCAGATATTTGGTGACATCAAGATGACCACTGAGTGCAGCTTTGTGTAATGCAGTCGCTCCGTCATCGTTTCCCTTGCTCACCTCAGCTCCTTGACTGATCAGATACTTGGTGACATCAAGATGACCACTGAGTGCAGCTTTGTGTAATGCAGTCGCTCCGTCATCGTTTTCCTTGTTCACCTCACCTCCTTGACTGATCAGATATTTGGTGACATCAAGATGACCACTGAGTGCAGCAATGTGTAAGGTAGTCCAGCCGTCATTATTTCCCTTGTTCACCTCAGCTCCTTGACTGATCAGACATTTGGTGACATCAAAATGACCATTGCCTGCAGCAATGTGCAGTGCAGTTTCTCCTTCACCGTTTCCCTTGTTCACCTCAGCTCTTTGACTGATCAGATATTTGGTGACATTAAGATGACCACTGAGTGCAGCTATGTGTAATGCAGTTGCTCCGTCATCGTTTTCCTCGTTAACCTCAGCTCCCTGACTGATCAGATATTTGGTGACATCAAGATGACCATTCTCTGCAGCTAGTTGTAATGCAGTCCGCCCCTCTGATTTTTCCTTGTTTACCTCAGCTCCTTGACTGATCAGATATTTTGTGACATTAAGATGACCTTTCTTTGCAGCAATGTGCAGTGCAGTCTCTCCGTCATCGTTCCCCGTGTTCACCTCAGCTCCTTGACTGATCAGATATTTGGTGACATCAAGATGACCACTGAGTGCCGCTTTTTGTAATGCAGTCTCTCCGTCATCGTTTTCCTTGTTCACCTCAGCTCCCTGACTGATCAGATATTTGGTGACATCAAGATGACCACTGAGTGCAGCAATGTGCAGTGCAGTCTCTCCTTCATCGTTTCCCATGTTCACCTCAGCTCCTTGACTGATCAGATATTTGGTGACATTAAGATGACCAATGAGTGCAGCTATGTGTAATGCAGTCGCCCCGTCATCGTTTTCCTCGTTAACCTCAGCTCCTTGACTGATCAGATATTTGGTGACATCAAGATGACCATTCTCTGCAGCGAGGTGTACTGCAGTCCGCCCCTCTGATTTTTCCTTGTTTACCTCAGCTCCTTGACTGATCAGATATTTGGTGACATTAAGATGACCTTTCTTTGCAGCAATGTGCAGTGCAGTCTCTCCGTCATCGTTTCCCTTGTTAACCTCAGCTCCTTGATTGATCAGATATTTTGTGACATCAAGATGACCATCATTTGCAGCGAAGTGTAAGGCCGTCCAGCCGTCATTATTTCCCTTGTTCACCTCTCCTCCTCGACTGATTAGATATTTGGTGACATTAAGGCGACCTTTCTTTGCAGCAATGTGCAGTGCAGTCTCTCCGTCATTATTTCCCTTGTTCACCTCAGCTCCTTGACGGATCAGACATTTGGTGACATCAAAATGACCATTGCCTGCAGCAATGTGCAGTGCAGTGGAACCGTATTTTATCTCCTTGTTCACCTCAGCTCCTTGACTGATCAGATATTTGGTGACATTAAGATGACCATTATTTGCAGCAATGTGAAGTGCAGTCTCTCCTTCATCGTTTCCCTTGTTCACTTCAGCTCCTTGACTGATCAGATAATAGGTGACATCAAAATGACCACTAAGTGCAGCTCTGTGTAATGCAGTCGCTCCGTCATCGTTTTCCTTGTTCACCTCAGCTCCTTGACTGATCAGATATTTGGTGACATCAAGATGACCACTGAGTGCAGCTATGTGTAATGCAGTCGCTCCATCATCGTTTTCCTTGTTCACCTCAGCTCCTTGACTGATCAGATATTTGGTGACATCAAGATGACCACTGAGTGCAGCTATGTGTAATGCAGTCGCTCCGTAATCGCTTTCCTTGTTCACCTCAGCTCCTTGACTGATCAAATATTTGGTGACATCAAGATGACCATTCTCTGCAGCGAGGTGTAATGCAGTCCGCTCCTCTGATTTTTCCTTGTTTACTCCAGCTCCTTGACTGATCAGATATTTTGTGACATTAAGATGACCTTTCTTTCGAGCAATGTGCAGTGCAGTCGCTCCGTCATTATTTCCCTTGTTCACCTCAGCTCCTTGACTGATCAGATATTTTGTGACATCAAGATGACCACTGAGTGCAGCTATGTATAATGCAGTCCAGCCGTCATTATTTCCCTTGTTCACCTCAGCTCCTTGACTGATCAGACATTTGGTGACATCAAAATGACCATTGCCTGCAGCAATGTGCAGTGCAGTCTCTCTGTCATCGTTTCCCTTGTTCACCTCAGCTCCTTGACTGATCAGACATTTGATGACATCAAAATGACCATTGCCTGCAGCAATGTGCAGTGCAGTGGAACCATATTTTATCTCTTTGTTCACCTCAGCTAATTGACTGATCAGATATTTGGTGACATCAAGATGACCATTATTTGCAGCAATGTGCAGTGCAGTCTCTCCTTCATCGTTTCCCTTGTTCACCTCAGCTCCTTGACTGATCAGATATTTGGTGACATCAAGATGACCACTGAGTACAGCTATGTGTAATGCGGTCGCTCCGTCATCGTTTTCCTTGTTCACCTCAGCTCCTTGACTGATCAGATATTTGGTGACATCAAGATGACCATTATTTGCAGCAAAGTGTATGGCCGTCCAGCCGTCATTGTTTCCCTTGTTCACCTCTCCTCCTCGACTGATCAGATATTTGGTGACATTAGGATGACCTTTCTTTACAGCAAAGTGTAGTGCAGTCTCTCCGTCATTGTCCCCCTTGTTCACCTCAGCTCCTTGTCTGATCAGATATTTGGTGACATAAAAATGACCATTGCCTGCAGCAATGTGCAGTGCAGTCTCTCCGTCATCCTTTTCCTTGTTCACCTCAGCTCCTTGACTAATCAGATATTTGGTGACATCAA
>CM057171.1:2178856-2194856 GCA_029962745.1 Echinometra lucunter
TTAATAAACCATAAAATTCACTCGGCAAACCTAAACTGATTGCAACTGATCTTGAATTCATCATACCACCCTCAATTCTGTAACCTCCAAAGGACTCACCTCTCACAAATTGAAAGGTGCAATTCCTGCGCAACCTAATTTTCATACCCTTTACAAAAATGAGCAGTGCTCACCCAAGCATGAATTATTTTCAGCCTTTTTGATCTCATATGAAAGTTGAGTCCATGAGCTATCCGTACATATAAACCTATTGTTTCAGAATCATGTATTTTTTCATTTGGCAGCATTTTATAAATGTAAAGTTTTTTTTGGGACGCACTGTATAGACCAATTCCACAACGCGAGAGGGCAGGAGACTCGTCAACATACTGCGGTGGGCGCCCCAACTTTTATAGTACACAAGTCAATAGCGCGTTATGTACATTCGTTCGATTTTTTTTGGGTCTATTTTGGCCAATATATGCAGATTTCTTTTAATGTTTGCAATGAGGAATAATCATGGAAGTTCAGGTTGCAGCTGTGCGGTGCTCAAATGCCACGAGAATTGGAGAAAGTTTAAAAATTGAATGCTAACTGAGTGCGAAATTCACTCGCTTTTGACTCATGAAGCCTGTTTGTGTGAGAAGCCGCACTGCCTGCACAGGTTTCCGTAAGGAATGTTAAGGAATTCGTCGCCAGTGGATAAAAAGCATCAACAGAGAAGACTTTGAAGTCAAGAAATATTATAATTATGTAGTTTGGCGTAAAATTTAATGAGTGAAAATATGACTTTGTAAACATGATAAGATTGAGGGCTCCCGTTTACTGCGGCAGTACAGTACCGCTAGCGCGGCAGTGCCAGCAGCACGGGCTTCTATGCTGCAATCGAACTTTTACTGACAAACCTAAGGGGAAAAAGCATCGAAAGTACAAAAATACATCATACATCATACCTTCATCTGACAGATGAAGGTATGATGTACAAAAATACATCATACCTTCATCTGTCAGATATGGCCATTGTCTTACCTCATCGATCCATGTATCCATGCTTTATTTTATTGATCTAGAGTAAAGTAAATGGAACAATATCAGGGCGTATCTCATATCTTACATTCATTTTGTACACAGAGCCAATCGCGGTCATCGTCGCCGATAGAGGGCCAAATACATAAATCGGAGGTGTAATTGGTCTATATCCGAACAGGGTTTTAGGCTTAATCTTAGTGCTTTTTTTTAGCGTAGGCCTATGGGATAAAACAGTTCTTTTACACCGGCTTTCCCGATCGCCTGTTGTTTTGCCTACGTAGGAACGGGAGGTACCGAGGGGAAAATAGCGGGAAAGACGATAAAGGCTGCACTCCAAACTGACTCTGACTTTTGATGAAGTGCCTACTTACCATGATATAAATTTAGAAGCAAATAAAAAGAGAAAGAGCTTTATTTGACTGTCATCATGATCATTGTTTTACATTTGAGATCAATAGAATAATGATTTTTCATCCTCCAGATAATACGCAATTGTTCGATCTATTTTGACCAGTGGCGGCACCAGGATTGTTAAAAGGGGGGGGGGGCAAATGGAGGGCAAAAGAAAATGTTGGGGGGCAGGGGCGGTCAATTTTTCTTTTGCGTGTATGGAAAAATCGAGCGTGAAGTGCGAGTTTTAGTCGCTTACACACATTTTAATATCAATTTTCTGAATTTTTGCGAAGCGAGCGAACAAAAAAATAACCGCTTTTTTGTTTTTTAATCGCATTTTCGAATAAATATTCTGAAATATGACGAGCGAGCGAAGCGAGCGAGCCGAAAATGGTTACTTTTGTTGTTTTTAATCGCATTTTAGAAAAGACATTTAAAAATATGACGAGCGAGCGAAGCGAGCGAGCCAAAAATAACCACTTTTTGGTTTTCAATCAAAGTTTTGAAGAGTCGAAAATGGTATTTTAGAGAACTTCACAGCTTGAATATGATGCTTATGACAACATCTACTTATTTACAAATTACTGTATAATTTTTCATTTCAGTCCTCAAAATTTCTGGCAGCTGGGGGGGGGGGCAAAGCTTCTGAGTGGGGGGGGGGGGGGCAAATGCCCCCCAAGGCCCCCCCCCCTTGGTGCCGCCACTGATTTTGACAAAGCAAATTAAATGTTTTAGAATTCTATCTACAATTAGCAACACTATATTGTGAATATTATTTTGTTGTATAATTCTATTAGAGGTTTTACCTGATGAAGTTTCTCTTTGGATTGGGTGATGCTTCTTGATTGATTGGAGAGTATAACAGCGTCATGAAGACATGTCTTCCCATCGATGGATTGGATGTTTAGGTCAGCTCCGTGGCAAACCAAAGTCTCTACAACTGAAGAGTGGCCGTTCTGAATAGCGAGGTGAATGGCCGTCAGTCCATTCTCATCACGTTGATCTAGACTCCCAGCCTTCTGTTAATGATACAAAATTTCTGAATTTAGTAAGACAAATTATGACAAAATTAGCCCACGTCAGTTATCAAAGAGATACATGTGTTTCCAACTGAGTCTTAAAAGCAAGATAATAGTATAACGGGTACCCCCTTCCCCTCCTCCCCCCCCCCCCTCCCTCTCCATGGCATGCTCTGACATTTGCTTCAGAATAATTTTATTGCAACATCTAATATGAGTTTAGAGTGTTCAGTGAAATAGAATAGATTTATACATACACATGTATATAACACTTCGTAATTTAAATTCATGTCATGTATGTTGAGAAAATATTGTTACCTTGGAGTGTTCTGCTAGCAAGTCTGAAATATTAGCTTGTCCTTCCCTTGATGACAGATGGAGAGGAGTCTGTCCATTGGTATTCCTTACATCAACTCTTGCTCCTCCTTTAAGTAAGACCTCAGCAACCTCAAGATGAGCCCTCATAGCAGAAAGGTGTAAAGGTGTGTAGCCATCCCGGTCACCCATATTCACTTCTGTTCCTTCTGCGAGGAAATATGTCGTGATATGAACATGACCCTGTTCCGCAGCTAGATGCAAGGCAGTCCTGCCATCCAGTATAGCTTCACTGATTAAAGCTCCATGCTCTACAAGATATCTCGTGACATCAACATGACCATTTTCAGCGGATAGATGTAGAGCAGTTGATCCTTTATTCGTAGACCTGTTCACATCAGCATGATGCGAAATTAGGAGATTGGTGATGTTAACGTGACCATTCTGTGCAGCAGAGTGTAATGCAGTCCGGCCGTCAGTTTTCCCAATGTTGACATCAGCTCCTTGACTGATCAGATATTTTGTTATCTCAAGATGACCTTTGCCTGCAGCAAAGTGCAATGCAGTCCAGCCGTCTGTTTTCCTCTTGTTCACCTCGGCTCCTTGACTGATCAGATATTTGGTGACATCAAGATGACCGTTTTTTGCAGCGAAGTCTAATGCAGTCCGTCCGTCTGTTATTTCCTTGTTCACCTCAGCTCCTTGACTGATCAGATATTTGGTGACATCAAGAAGACCATTCTCTGAAGCGAAGTGTAATGCATTCCGTCCGTCATTTATCCGCTTGTTCACCTCAGCTCCTTGACTGATCAGATATTTGGTGATATCAAGATGACCATTTTTTGCAGCAAAGTGTAATGCCGTCCGTCCCTCATTTATCCCTTTGTACACCTCAGCTCCTTGACTGATCAGATATTTGGTGACATCAAGATGACCGTTTTTCGCAGCGAAGTCTAATGCAGTCAGGCCGTGTGTTTCTTCCTTGTTCACCTCAGCTCCTTGACTGATCAGATATTTGGTTACATCAAGATGACCACAAAGTGCAGCAGTGTGTAATGCAGTCGCTCCGTCATCGTTTCCCTTGTTCACCTCAGCCCCTTGATTGATCAGATATTTTGTGATATCAAGATGACCATTCTCTGAAGCGAAATGTAGAGCAGTCTGTCCGTCATTTATCTCCTTGTTCGCCTCAGCTCCTTGACTGATCAGATATTTGGTGACATAAAGATGACCGTTTTTTGCAGCGAAGTCTAATGCAGTCCGTCCGTCTGTTATTTCCTTGTTCACCTCGGCTCCTTGACTGATCAGATATTTGGTGACATCAAGATGACCACAGAGTGCAGCAGTGTGTAATGCAGTCGCTCCGTCATCTTTTCCCTTGTTCACCTTAGCTCCTTGACTGATCAGATATTTGGTGACATCGAGATGACCTAAGAGTGCAGCAGTGTGTAATGCAGTCGCTCCGTCATCCTTTCCCTTGTTCACCTTAGCTCCTTGACTGATCAGATATTTGGTGACATCAAGATGACCATTCTCTGAAGCGAAGTGTAATGCAGGCCGTCCGTCATTTATCCGCTTGTTCACCTCAGCTCCTTGACTGATCAGATATTTGGTGACATCAAGATGACCATTCTCTGAAGCGAAGTGTAATGCAGTCCGTCCGTCATTTATCTCCTTGTTCACCTCAGCTCCTTGACTGATCAGATATTTGGTGACATCAAGATGACCACTTATTGCAGCAGTGTGTAATGCAGTTGCTCCGTCATCGTTTCCCTCATTTACCTCAGCTCCTTGACTGATCAGATATTTGGTGACATCAAGATGACCATTCTCCGAAGCGAAGTGTAATGCAGTCCGTCCGTCATTTATCTCCTTGTTCACCTCAGCTCCTTGACTGATCAGATATTTGGTGACATCAAGATGATCACATAGTGCAGTGAGATGTAATGCAGTCAAGCCGTCTGTTTCTTCCTTGTTCACCTCAGCTCCTTGACTGATCAGATATTTGGTGACATCAAGATGACCATTCGTAGCAGCAAGATGTAATGCAGTCCAGCCGTCTGTTTCTTCCTTGTTCACCTCAGCTCTTTGACTGATCAGATATTTGGTGACATCAAGATGACCATTCTCTGAAGCGAAGTGTAATGCAGTCCGTCCTTCATTTATCTCCTTGTTCACCTCAGCTCCTTGACTGATCAGATATTTGGTGACATTAAGATGACCATTATATGCAGCATTGTGAAATGCAGTCGCTCCTTCATCGTTTCCCTTGTTCATCTGAGCTCCTTGACTGATCAGATATTTGGTGACATCAAGATGACCATTCGTAGCAGCGAGATGTAATGCAGTCCAGCCGTCTGTTTCTTCCTTGTTCACCTCAGCTCCTTGACTGATCAGATATTTGGTGACATCAAGATGACCATTCGTAGCAGCAAGATGTAATGCAGTCCAGCCGTCTGTTGCTTCCTTGTTCACCTCAGCTCCTTGACTGATCAGATATTTGGTGACATCAAGATGACCATTCGTAGCAGCAAGATGTAATGCAGTCCGTCCGTCATTTATCCGCTTGTAAGGCTCAGCCCCTTGATTGATCAGATATTTGGTGACATCAAGATGACCATTCTCTGAAGCGAAGTGTAATACAGTCCGTCCGTCATTTGTCTCCTTGTTCGCCTCGGCTCCTTGACTGATCAGATATTTGGTGACATCAAGATGACCACTTATTGCAGCAGTGTGTAATGCAGTTGCTCCGTCATCGTTTCCCTTATTTACCTCAGCTCCATGACTGATAAGATATTTGGCGACATCAAGATGACCACTAATTGCAGCGAAATGTAATGCAGTCCGTCCGTCATTTATCCCCTTGTTCACCTCAGCTCCTTGATTGATCAGATATTTAGTGACATCAAGATGACCATTCTTTGCAGCGAAATGTAATGCAGTCCGTCCGTCATTTATCCCCTTGTTCACCTCAGCTCCTTGGTTGATCAGATATTTTGTGACATCAAGATGACCATTTTCTGTAGCAAAGTGTAATGCCGTCCATCCGTCATTCATCCCCTTGTTCACCTCAGCTCCTTGACTGATCAGATATTTGGTGACATCAAGATAACCACTAAATGCAGCAGTGTGTAATGCAGTTGCTCCGTCATCGCTTCCCTTATTTACCTCAGGTCCTTGACTAATCAGATATTTGGTGACATCAAGATGACCACAGAGTGCAGCAGTGAGTAATGCAGTTTCTCCGTAACCGTTTTCCTTATTTACCTCAGCTCCTTGACTGATCAGATATTTGGTGACATCAAGATGACCATTCTCTGAAGCGAGGTGTAATGCAGTCCGTCCGTCATTTATCCCCTTGTTAGCCTCAGCTCCTTGATTGATCAGATATTTGGTGACATCAAGATGACCTTTTTTTGCAGCAAAGTGTAATGCCGTCCATCCGTAATTTATCCCCTTGTTCGCCTCAGCTCCTTGACTGATCAAATATTTGGTGACATCAAGATGACCACTAATTGCAGCAGTGTGTGATGCAGTTGCTCCGTCATCGTTTCCCTTATTTACCTCAGCTCCTTGACTGATCAGATATTTGGCGACATCAAGATGACCACTAATTGCAGCGAAGTGTAATGCAGTCCGTCCGTCATTTATCCCCTTGTTCACCTCAGCTCCTTGATTGATTAGATATTTAGTGACATCAAGATGACCATTCTTTGCAGCGAAGTGTAATGCAGTCCAGCCGACTTTTGCTTCCTTGTTCACCTCAGCTCCTTGGTTGATCAGATATTCTGTGACATCAAGATGACCATTAAGTGCAGCAGTGTGTAATGCAGTCCGGCCGTTATCGTTTCCCTTATTTACCTCAGCTCCTTGACTGATCAGATATTTGGTGACATCAAGATGACCATTCTTTGCAGCGAAGTGTAATGCAGTCCGTCCGTCACTTATCCGCCTTTTCTCCTCAGCTCCTTGACTGATCAAATATTTGGTTACATCAAGATGACCATTAAGTGAAGCAGTGTGTAATGCAGTTGCTCCGTTAACGTTTCCCTTGTTCACCTCAGCTCCTTGACTGATAAGATATTTGGCGACATCAAGATGGTTATTCTTTGCAGCGAAGTGTAATGCAGTCCGTCCGTCATTTATCCCCTTGTTAGCCTCAGCTCCTTGATTGATCAGATATTTGGTGAGATCAAGATGACCATTCTCTGAAGCGAAGTGTAACGCAGTCCGTCCGTCATTTATCTCCTTGTTCGCCTCGGCTCCTTGACTGATCAGATATTTGGTGACATCAAGATAACCACTAATTGCAGCAGTGTGTAATGCAGTTGCTCCGTCATCGTTTCCCTTATTTACCTCCGCTCCTTGACTGATCAGATATTTGGTGACATCAAGATGACCATTCTCTGAAGCGAAGTGTAATGCAGTCCGTCCGTTATTTATCCCCCTTTTCACCTCAGCTCCTTGACTGATCAGATATTTGGTGACATCAAGATGACCATTTTTTGCAGCCAAGTGTAATGACGTCCATCTGTCATTTGTCCCCCTTTTCACCTCAGCTCCTTGACTGATCAGATATTTGGTGACATCAAGATGACCATTTTTTGCAGCCAAGTGTAATGACGTCCATCTGTCATTTATCCCCTTGTTCACCTCAGCTCCTTGACTGATCAGATATTTGGTGACATCAAGATGACCACTAATTGCGGCAGTGTGTAATGCAGTTGCTCCGTCATCGTTTCCCTTATTTACCTCAGCTCCTTGACTGATCAGATATTTGGCGACATCAAGATGACTATTCTTTGCAGCGAAGTGTAGAGCAGTCCGTCCGTCATTTATCCGCCTTTTCACTTCAGCTCCTTGACTGATCAGATATTTGGTGACATCAAGATGACCATTTTTTGCAGCAAAGTGTAATGCCGTCCATCCGTCATTTATCCCCTTATTCACCTCAGCTCCTTGATTGATCAGATATTTGGTGACATCAAGATGACCATTCTCTGCAGCACTGTGTAATTCATCCTCGTCTTTAGCAATTCGAGTGTTTCCCATTTTAACTCAACTCTTTGACTGATCCCGTATCCTGTTTTGAATTGTTTAAAGAGCTATTTTGGTAAAAAAAATGGATGATGTAATAATTTATCTTAAATTTGAAATTGTAATGAAGGTAATCACTGTACTTTCGTACATTGCTTATTTGTTTAATGTTTGGAAATGAAAATAAATGAAATGTGAAAAAAAGGTAGAAAATCTGATGATATCAAGATGACTATTCTCTGCAGGGCAGAATAATGAGAATTGCTATGGTACAGCCCTTTTCACACTTGGTGATGCGACTGCTTTGCGACGTTTTCGATTGTGTGCAACATATTTTGTGACCAAATGGTCGGAAACGATCGCCAAATCCTTTGGAGGGACTTAACGCCGTCAGTCCCCTGGTTGCTTATTACCAAGCTTAGATATGCTTTCTTGGCAGTTCAGGTAAAATAACCAACCATTTAACTATTTAACCATTAACATCGGCTTCATATTTGGTTCCGTTGTCTTTTCCACCTTAGAGTGTTAAGGCCGGTTTGTATCCCTTCTGTCTATCTGGTTTATGAAAGAACCCTCACGTTTTCACAGTAGCATTACACGGTTTCCTTGCTGCTATTCACATGACAAATTATGAAAGTGTACAACCCTCTTCTAATAAAACGTGTCTTGTGATCGTCGTAGTTGTATCACACAAGAAGTCAGTTTTACACTGCAACATCTGATCCATGTTGGTATAAGATTTTCTATACCTCGCACACTATGCATGCGAAAGGAGTGATCAAACAAAAAGGCTAGGCAAAATCTTTATCAGGCATTTCCATACTTGTGCACTCAACTAAATCTCAGATATTCAATGCAGATCGTTTTGTTATAAAGTTATTTTCCCACTCCCATTTAACCATGGGTGTCGATCCCGAGGGAGGGGGGGGGGGGGCGGGATGGGGGATCCCCAATACTTCGGTCAGGGGGGATGGCCTGTACAATTATCCCCCAAATAATTCACCTCGAAAAACATGAAAAATTTCACAGCCTCATATAATCCTCCAAAAAAAAAGTAAAGACAAAGACATAGAGAATAAAGAAAAGAGGAAAAAAAAAACATTTTTCAAAGGAAAGGAAAAAAAGCTTTCAGCGGGTGCTCGCTTCGCTAGCTCGCATTTTAAGTATCCCAACCAATTATATTATATTACTGTCTTTATGCAAGCAAATCAGTTCGCATCTTGTCTTTCCATCAAATAGTATGCTATTATTGTTCTACTCGCATTTGATATCTTTTGTTATCTTAACCAATGCCAGTTGAAATTTTTATCAGGTTTTATTAAGAAATGAAACTGGTTTGCATATTGTCTTTCTATCCAATGTTATACATTTACTATAACTGCAAGGAGTCGAACGTGAAGAAGACCCATGACAGAAGAATGTTCATGATATAATGGTCTGTGACCGGTGGCCTATTCCTATCATACCAAATATAAGAAAGGAGG
Source organism: Echinometra lucunter (assembly GCA_029962745.1). Taxonomy (NCBI): domain Eukaryota; kingdom Metazoa; phylum Echinodermata; class Echinoidea; order Camarodonta; family Echinometridae; genus Echinometra; species Echinometra lucunter. The sequence goes on from CM057171.1 coordinate 2,188,113, forward strand.
ATGCTGGTAAAGTATATGTTATTAAAATCATAAAATAGGAGTAACAGTACACTAGAACCTACTTGTTCTCAGTATAAAAAAAGAACTCCTTTTCGCTCGCTCGCTCGCTCCGCTCGCTCATAGAAACAAGATCAGGAGGCAAGCACTCTGTTATGTAGTATATGTCAACTCTTTGTTGAATCCCTTTGCCCCCATTTCCTGACTACATATTCTATTGCCCCCATTTCCTGAGATTATCCATTATTGTGTTTTTACTACCCTTGGTTACCCTTTGATCTAAGCATGGATTAAGCTCCAATTCCAAAATTACACAGACCCTCTATTATTCTGACCCCACACTATTAACCATAAACAAGCATCCCTAAAAGATTATATAAGCAACATAAATGAGTTCTTTGTCCCATGGGCGATGACCCCGTGATGACTCACAGGACCAACCCCAATCATTACATCTTCCTTCACCACTCCCCCAAAGTCCCATAGCAAGTATAATTGACAGATATCTTAGACCAATAAGAATGTTAGTACACACGTAGTTTGTTACCCTAGTGAAGTGAGGCCCGACAAAAAGTTACCTGTTAGGAAGTTTTTCTATAGGAAGGGGCTTAGAACTTGGACGCCGAAACGTTAAGACATCATCAGAGTACAGTCACCATCAGACTGACTCTAGACTTATGTTTGTCATCCTTATGTTGGAGTTGTTCATCACCTGAATAAATGTTATAACTTTATCCTTAAACTGACTGTGAGTTTTTGTGCATATATATTCTCTACGCTGGAAGAACCAAAATAAATCCGATCCCAACACGACAACTCCTATTCCGTCAGCAACACTTCCGAATATTGTAATGTTTTTTTTTCTGGCGAGATGTAAAGCTTTTCTCGAATACAGGGAAACGGTACATCATAAAATTCGTCTTGATTATTTTGGTTGAAATTCTATGTTTTATTAGAAAGAAGGAGTTTTCGTAGGTAATTCGCTTCGCTCGCTCATAGAAACAAAATGGTTTTAGATGGCAGGCGATGCGCCATGAAGCCTAATTATTTGGCAATCAGGTGATCAAAAGCTGTTTAGATATCTTTGAGGCTATCAAAGAATGTTATTTTTTCCTCGCTCGCTGCGCTCACCCGAATATGTAATGTAGATATTTTATAGACCTATGGTGGATTTTGATGAGAAAATAAGACTTCATCACGAAAAGAATGTGTTTTCGCCTATCTCGCCTCCCTCGCTTGTAATATTTGAAATATACAGTGGTTTAGGAAAGTAAACAATTGGACCAGTGAGGTGCTGAATTAGTCAAATATATTATATTGCTGGGTGTACTTTGACGACAAATAACTTTTTTATAGCTAGAAAGTGTAATTTTCGGCTCGCTCGCTTCGCTCTCCCGCAAAATAAGAAACGGATTGGTTCATAATTTATACTCTAAGTAAAGTTTTAATTCCCTAAAGTTCTCATTCAAGTAATGAGAATGTACCTCTGCGATATTGTTTGAAAATAATTTTGTGCAGTAAATTGGAAGAACGGTAGACTGGACTAATAATGAAGAGATATGGGCAGCAAAAACAGGTCCTGACCCCCCCCCCCCCCCTGCTTAGTCTATCCTTTATGTATGAACCTCCACACCCTTTCCCCGCTCGATCGCTTTGCTCCGCGGTCGAGGATATTCAACATCAGTCATCCCCCAACCGCGAACATAAATCGACACCCATGCGTTTAACTGTAGGCATCTCTCTGTTCTGCGCAAGCATTACCATGATGACAGTCTTCTACTATCAACTGCATTAGGATTATCGCGGACTGAACCAGGCGATTTAGATAAAATGTGCTTGTTTTTAAAAATTATAATTTCAAGCAAAGGTTAATATGTGAGTCTATGAAAATGCAGAACGTTGCAACGTTTCTTCCTCATAAACTGGGATGTAAATATTATTTGAGGTAAAACGCGGAAGAGTAATATTTTCTGATTAACTTCATGTCCTTTTGTGTACCATCTTTTTGTTGTTGAATGGACTGGCTGAAAAAAGACACCAGGTCAATTCTAGCTGTGCCAACTGCAGCAAGCCCTTACAAGACTTGGCTTGCTTGGAAAGGAAATAATAATAATAATAACAACAACAACAATAATTATAATAATAATAATAATGATAATAGTAATAATAACAATAATAATAATAATAATAATAATAATAATAATAATAAGATTAATAACAATAATAATGATAATAATAATAATAATAATAATAATAATAATATTAATAATAATAATAATATATCAATTTATAGTGCGCAAAAACTATGTGTAGATATATTCTGCGCTGAAGAATTCCTGATATGCTTGAAAAGAATAGGAATTACGTGAAAAGATATGTTTTGAGCCTTATTTTAAATGTGTCTATAGTTGGTGATGTCCTGATTTCCAGTGGCAAGTTATTCCACAATTTGGGCGCTGCGCAGGGAAATGCTCTATCTGCTAATGTTATTTTTGTTTTGCATGCGGGGATTTGAAGAAGCAGAGTATCTTTAGCACTGCGCAGGTTGTGGGTGTGTTTGTAGGATTTGGGTAAATCGAGCTCTGCAATATAACTAGAGGCTTGACCAATTAGCGCCTTGTATACGATTAACAAGATATTGAATGACGAATTGGAAGCCAGTGCAGAGCTCTTAAAAGAGGGTCGATCCTTGAAAATCTAGGTCGACTACGATCAGCCTTGCACGTGTGTTTTGTACTTGCTGAAGACGCCCGATTTGAGAAGCGGGGAGCCTATACAACAACCCGTTACAATAATCTAGCTCACTAGTAATGCATGCGTGGACGACTGTTTTCCTACTGTCCTCATCAAAGTATTTTCTGATACGTCTGAGGTTGTATATCATATGCAATGGTGATTTACAAATATATGTGATGTGTGCTTCCATATTCAAGTGTGAGTCAAAAAGTATTCGAAGATTTCTAGCATTTAAAGCTGGTTTTATGACGGAACTGCCAACTGATATCCCGTCAAAATTAGGTTTATTCACCTGTTTAGATGTGCCAATAAGCAGCAACTCTGTTTTACTGTCATTAAGCATGAGCTCATTTTGCAGCATCCATTCACGTATGTAATTAACGCAGGCTTCCATACACGAGATACTTTGTTGCTGAGCAAGTACGTCTGGTGTAAAAGACAAATAAACCTGTGTGTCATCTGCGTAACAGTGGCAGGATACTTCAGGAAACTTATTATGGATGTTTGTTATAAGATTACCAGTTTATAGAGAGTGAAGAATAGAGTACCAAACCGAGACCATTGCGGGACTCCGAAGGTCACTGAGAAATAATCGGAAACGGTATCATCAATTTTTATCTGTTGATGTCTATCTGCTAAATATGATTCAATTCATTTAATAACAACACCATCAATGCCAAAGTGTATATTCAGTGTTCGCAATAAGTCAGAATGATCTATGGTATCAAAAGCACTGCTCAAGTCTAATAAGAGTACTATAATGACTTTCTGATTATCCGTAGCCATGAGTATATCACTCTTGATTCTCAACAGTGTGGTTTCCGTACTGTGAAAATGTCTGTAAGCTGACTGATACATGGGAAAAAGTGAATTGCTGTTGAGGTGATTCGTAATTTGCCGATAAGCAGCACCTTCAACCAGCTTAGATATATACTTCAGACTACTAACAGGCCGAAGATTAAAAATTTTTATATCCAGACCAGGTTTTTGTCAAGAGCGGTTGAACTAGAGCAGTTAATATCCTAATTTATACTTCGCAGTGTTTCATGGCCAAAGAAAGTTCATTGTAGAGACCTTTCTTTTTTGATAACGGCATTGTTTATTTTGTAATTTCGTAATATTCCCCCTACCACGAAGTGATTGAGTTATTTATTTTGACATGATGAAATGGGTAGGCCTAATTGGGGACTGACAATCATGTTTTACCTTCTTTTTGTACTGCGCAGAGGTAATGAGGACATTACATCATGAGTTAAAAAGTGAGAAGCAATGAACACGATCAACAATGATTTAATAAAGTGAAGCCGAGCCTGAAATGGATTCACCTTCCTAACTTTGTGCCATTCGTTCTGTCATTTAGTTATTCATTTGATTACAGTCTCACATTTATGTAAGGTAGTGCGCAAAGCGGTTTTAAAATTCTGTCACAATCGCTGTCTCTGTTAGAACATTCAATCAAATAGGCACCAAAGTACACGTAAACATAAAGTGTTACCCTTCCACTATTTTTTTTCTTTGATGAGTCAACAACAAGCTGGCCTATAAAGGTAGAAAAAGAAAAGAGTTTTCAAGAGGTTTTTTTTTCATTTCCACAAAACAACATTTTCACAAAACAAATAACAATAAATTTTGAAGAAAAAAAATCAAGCATACAAAAGTATTCATTTTTTCCCCCTTTTTTTACAATGACAGGATAATTATGTAAATTGAAATATGAAACAAAGTCAATCTACAAAAGAATATATACAGTATAAGCTTTTATGGAACTTGAGGGATCCACTAAAAAATAATGCTTGTAAAGTGTGGATCCCTCAAGTCATAATGATATCGTAAACATAACTTGTGCTTTGTTTTGTTGGATTGCTCTTGAACAAGCTTTAATAAGTATAAGCTGCGAGTTTTGCTGTGCTTTTGAGCTGAGTATTTTCAGGTTGACGGATCTCAATTTGTTACTTAAGGCCCTATCTCACCAACGGAGACGTCTCAACGACGTCTCAGAGACTTGTAGTCTCTGCAGTCGCGGAGACGTCTTCAAAATAAGCTCTCACCAAAGAGACGTCTCTACGACAAGTTTCAAAGTAATTATGATGGAGCGTTTGCAGGATCATGAACCTGACTTGGACCAGGAGAATGTCAGCACGCGTTCAGTCACGTGGTTTCTAAAGTGGGTCAAACATCTTCAGGTAGAGTCGCAGAGATGTCTCTGCAACGTCTCATGAATCTTTCTGGTCTCCTCCTGGTCTCCGCGACGTCTTTAAGACGTCTTAGAGATATCGCGGAGACGTCTCAGCAGTCGCGAATATAATTAGTCTCCGCAACTAATGGAGACGTCTCGGAGACGTCGCGGAGACTTCGCAGAGACTGTATAAAGTCTCCAAGAAATCGAGCATGTTCGAATTTCTTGCGACTCCTCGGAGACTCCATAATTTTCAGGAGACGTCTCTGCAACTAGCAAAATCTGGAGTCGTAAACTAGTTGCAGACTAGTTTCAAGCCCATTGAGATACCCCCTTTAGTCCACAAGACCATAACACACCCACACCCCAAAAAAAACCCCTTTTCATGATTATTCCCAATTTAACAGACGTGAGCGACGATCAAGATTACCTCTTATTCATTGCGAAGTAAGGTACGAACATGGTTTGAAAAGATTGTAAAATGTCTTTCAAGTGCAGCTAGACTATTGTTGGTTAAAAGAGCTGGAATGTTTGGATAATTATGATCTCTATCACGAACTCGCAATGATCTATTGCTCCAATGGAGCGCTATTGCCATGAATCTGTTTACAAACCCTATTTTTGTCTGGTAGCAGATTCATCTAGGATTTCCCTTCACCATAGTATTGACGGTGGTTATATCAGTACCAAAAATAAGTATTAGAATAGAAGCTGTTTTTCCACCGTGAAATCTGTACGCTCTTTGTACTCATCGTCACAATAGAATTTGCAAAGTCCGTCCCACATTCCTGGTTGACATCTGCATACAAGTTTTGTTTATGAAACCAGGCATAGATCAATTTCCTCTTTCATTTTCTTTTTCACATGCTTTTCTATTTTTGGTTTATAACAAAGTTGTTTTGAATGGCTGAATACCATTTCTAACACAAGTTTCTGATGATTAACTCAAACTGCGGCAATCATGTGAAAGATTCTTGCCATGACTTTACATACCAAGTTGGAAAGAGCGCTCAATCTTAGTCAAAGGGCCGGTTCCTACCAATGCTTGGTCCCTTATATCTTTTAGCAAGACATTTTAATCCACCTTTGCTGCTCTCTATCCAGGTTTATAAATGGTACCTGACACTGCTGAAGTGATATTAATGTTTATGATAATTCATTGCAATGTAAGCGCCTTGGGCCACCTTTGCTAGATATATGTTTCCCGAACTGTTTGTAGTATTATTACTAGACATCATCCTCGTTATCACTTCTTAGAAGGACGCCTTAGAAGGACGCCTTAGAAGGACGCCTATTCGTAAAGAAGATGTTCTACAGCAAAATCTCAGATGGCGACGCAATAGGATTCATGGAGTAGACCTTGTTCCCTGGTTTATGTTTGACCTTTAAAATGGATTTTATTTTGAAGGTAAGAACCGTGATCTAATGAATGAAAGACAAAACTTTTTTCCCATATTGCTGAAAAGAAGATATCCTCATTCAATTCCCTGGTCAGGATGAGGGAATCCAGTATTCAACGAGAGAAAACATTAGATGATGAAGGATGGGTAGGTGGGCTGGGATTTATTTGATTAATTTACTGTTAATAATTCTCAGTAGAGAATAGCATGACTCCAAACCGGAATGAAAAAGTTTGAGTGAAACATACTCATTTCCTGTGGGCACGTCTCAGCAATAGAGGGCACTGTTTCATCCACATTTGCTTGGAGAATTGCAGGATTGACTAGATTATCATCTGTTATGGATCAGAGAACCAGTTTTCCTTGTTTGGTAAAGGGTGAGACTTGCAGGTCTGTAAAGATTTTACCTGCCTGGGATTCATCACAAAAAATAAT
>CM057171.1:2195356-2252796 GCA_029962745.1 Echinometra lucunter
TGCTCAGCTCGTTTGCGCACATTTACAATGTATGATCTGCATGCATGCATATCTTGGCTGCGCTGCACTGTCGTCTATGCATGTGCGCTGAGGACTTAGACTCTTTCACCAGAGCACTTGTAGGATTTTTTCGCGAAAATGCCTAGGCAACGGTGTAAAACGGAAATGCGCCCCGGCCCCCCTCGAAAGATTTTTTTTTTTTTTTTGATCATATAAAACCATGCAAAATGAGCAGAATGACATGATTAGTGCTCTAAAATGCAAACTTTCAACATTCAAAATTAAAATTTTCTTACTCGGTTGCTATGCTCCCTCGTATAGTAATGGGAAGCAACGTTTCTCAGTATTTAGAAATTCTGTCTATCATCTATGAAAAGGGGCAAAAACTTCCTTCATTCGAAAGATTATTTTCATAGACGTCGGAAGCGGGAATCGTCCCCCCCCCCCGACCCTCCTCTGAAGAATTTTTTTTTTTGGATCATATACAATCATGCAAAATGAGGAGATTGACATGATTAGTGCTCTAAAATGCAAAATTTCAGCATTCAAAAATCAAAATTTTCTTTCTCGTCGCTACGCTCCCTCGTATAGTAATTAGAAGCAACGTTTCTCAGTATTTGGAAATTATGTCCATTATCTATGAAAAAAGGGTAGATACTTGTTTTATTCGGGAGATTATTTTCCACTCCCCCCCCCCCCCCCCCCCCCCTCAGTATCCTCATACATTGGCATAAGGGTGTAGTACTTCTTTTTTTTTCATATTGGGCAATGCCGGAATATGACAATTCTGTACATTTTTAACACCAAAATTGTAAAAAAAAAAAAAAAAAAAAATGCGCCCTCGCTTCGTTCGTGCGGACAAAGTTGTGAAACTGAATAGTTAATTTTCGGGCAAAGGGTGTCGGCCCCATCGCCAAAATTTACCAGTATGCCATTCATAGCCCTCCCATCGCCATGCCCGTTCTCCCTAGTCTCTCACGCCATCCTAGCATGCTAGAAGCGATGAACAAATATGGGGTACGTTGTATGCTGATATAAGCATTTGAGGTGGGCCCTCATAAAGGTTTAGGGTGGGCCCCCAAGAGTGTCCCCCCCCCCCACACGAAAGCTGGGACCCTTCCGACGCGCCTGGCTGTATGATTGCTCCAGTTTCTAATTTGCTCTTCGCACTTAAATGTCGAAATAAAAGAGAGGACGATGTATGGGGTAAGCACAATGACCTTGCATTTTAGATATATTTTGCCATTGTTTTTGAAGGACCGAAAACCGAAATTCAATAACGTGCCGACATCTTAATAATTACAGTATGAGTGCTACAGATTAATGAGAAAATTACAAACACATGTCTTACCGAATAACTGGAGAAAATTCAGGACCCTTGATTTCATCTGAAACGAAATAGAGACATATCACAAGAATGTATATCATTTATGGGTTGTTGTTGTCTTTTATCAACTGAAACATCAACTGAAGCACGTTAATTAGGAGCAAAAACATGTGCTGAAATTGCCATTTTAACAAAGGGTTCAAGACAAGTTGTACGTTGCGTGGCCGTATTTCTTTTCTCCCTAATGTTATTATGTCGTCTCTCACTTTAAACCTTAACAGTAAAAGAGAACATTAACTTTTTTACCCGTGTCCAAATCATATTTTCATAAGAAACTTATAATCTTGTAGTTTATTTAGGAGGGAGATATATTCCAGAATAAGCAGGATAGGGAAATTAACATATTACTTGCAACGACTACGAAGAAAATATTATGAAATATTCAAATTCCTAACTATATTTCTTCTAAAAAGGGATTTCCATGTGATTTCGTTTAATCCCCTCTGATCCACCAAAGGCAGTGAACAAGACAAACCTTCGTATCTAAGGACGAATGACGTGGATCGATATACACCTCGTTCTCCTCCCTGTGTTACTGCGATGGTAATAACTTGAAAGTAAGGATCAGCCTCATTCGGTAGTACGGTTAACACTACTTTATGTCGCATTTGGCTACGTATTTCTTTCAGGCAAAGCAGCTGTATGAAAAGATAGGAAAAATAGCCAACACAGAATATCTTTATTGTTTTCTTTTTTTAGTCTGCAAGGTGGCATGAAACATAGTCACCTCTTATGATTATTAGTAGTATTTCAGGAAACTAGAAGATTACATGACAATAAAACGAAAACAAAATGATGTGAATAAATTATCATTATTTGGCTTGGCGTCACCTGTACCTGGGAGGCGAAAAGAGAACTAAATCGCTGTAACCCTCAGGTCTCTCTTCCCGATATCACTGATTGGGGGTGTGCAGGTGGACCACATACACCGGGGTTTCCCCCTACTCTTGGACCTCTAGGAAGAACAGAGCCATTTGAATAATGGCTCTGAATAGAGCTTCCAGCCATTTGATATATTGATTTGCATGTATTTTTTGTTTGTATTGCTTTTATATGGAAAAAAACCAACCAACCAACCATTTTATACGAATAGTGCAGTGGGATCTTTAACGTGCAAAGGTGGTGACTCTCCTTTACACGGGACCTCCATTTAACACTGTAGCATAGCCTGCGTCTATGAAACAGGGGAGGGGCACGATAACACACAACGTAGGCTTCAGTCATCAGCCTTGGCTGGACTCGAACCCACGATCTTTGGTTCGACAGGCAGACGCTCTACCGACTGAGCGAACTCACTCCCTCAAAGTAGTAGTATACTTGATACATAAAGCCGACTACATAAAGAAAGGAGTCTTGTAGTTGAAGTTACACCTATAAAATCGCGAATACCGATACCTTTTTTTCATTCATCCTCCCGTCACAGTCACACGTCACTGTAACGTCACCCGAGTGTGATGCAATGCTGAATGGAACCGAACGATGGACTTTTCGATAGGACAGCTGTCTCTCCTCGTCAAGTATTTCCTATTTCGAAGTAGAAAAGAACTATATCATTATTATGATTTACGGATACTGAAATATGCAATTAACCACAGTTCAAGAGGTTGGGGTGGGAGGAGCATAATATCTTTCCCCAGCTAATTTTGAGATCATCAATATTGAGACAATCGTCACCCTCATTACAAGATTCCATATACCCATGTATAGTATACAGGTATATAAAAAATGGCATGAACCCGATTATTTTTGCATTATTCGCCCGGAATAAAGGGGACATGCTCAAAATCATGTTATATTCTATACGTGGTTCCGGTGAATTTCGGTGAACATATCTGAAATGAACGCAATATAAGTTTAACCTTTTGTCCTGCACTAAGACCCCTGCACCCCAGCCGCTCACCGCACAACAATCACATCGCCTCGTTCACTAGCTTTTTATAGCTAGTAAACCGCACGCTGTTTGCTATTCTCACCATCACAGACGTAGCTTGCGTTTATTGTTTAAAAGCGAAGAAAAGAGCAGCACGTCGCCGTGAATAAAGGCTACTCCTACACTTGTCGCGTAGACAGAACTCTTTATTGGTACTGTCCGCATGCAGGTTTGGAATGTGTGACTTTAGGTCGCGTCCCAGGATTAAAAGTATTTTTCGCCTTTGATATGTTCAAAATTCAACTTGAGAATGATTCAAAGAAAGAACTGCACAGCCATAGTCAACCATAGTGAGCGTTAGTTTTGCTTTTCGGGGCAAACTTTGCATCCCTGTCACGAAATTCGCGACCCGTGACGCAAACTTTGCGTCCCATGATTCGTGACCCGTGCGCAAAATTCATGACCCGTGACGCGAGTCGTGAAATTCACGACCCGTGGCACGAAATTCATGACCTGGGTTGCAAAGTTCAGGGCCCGGGATGCGAAATTCAGGACCTGGGATGCGAACTTCACGTTGTCGAGTGTACTTGCCACCATATAAATCCTTCAGTGTAGCTTATAGTCAGTTTGCTTTTATTGCAGTTTGAAATACTCACCCATTCTGTCCCAGGAACATCTGCATGGATGTAAAAGTGAATCTCAACCTCTCTACCCTTTTCTATTGTGTCTGGTACGTATGGAGTACACAGGAGTTGGTGTCGGACCACATTTTGCTCAAGGGGGATAAGAACCCACCATTCAGCGCAGTAATCAATGTAGAGCTCAATATATTTCTTATAGACCCTGCAGTGTGGAGGTTTCTCCCGTGAACTGGATGATCGCTCTCTGGATGTTTTTGGTAGATCTTGGATATAAGGGTACAAAAATGAAACGATTTGTATCAACAAACTCCTTCAATTCCGAAGACTAAAGCTCTGTCTAGATTAGTTTTTAGATTGAAACTTTTGATTAAAAAAAAAACTTTTCTTAGTGGATATCTATGAATCTTTTTAAAAGCACAAAAATTCCACCTCTTGATACCTCTTGATACTAGTTCCAAGACAGCAATGATTCCGAAAGGGCACTTTCTGCTTCCTAGGTGGAGGTTATTGAGCAGCTAAGACACAGATACCAGAATGTCAGAATCAACAGAAGTGTTCTGTGACCACTTCACAATGTTATCCAAAAACGTTTTGCTGCATTTGTACAATCCACAGTAAAAGATAACCTGTTAATATTTCTGCTCCATTTGTTTGTTATATGGAATTCTACACACTGACTTACCTTTGAATGAATCCCATACATTTGAAACGATGTCTGGAGTCACTTGATCAGGATTGATGACCATGGTTGAGTGTGGTATCCTAATCTTGACAGGTCGCTGGAAGATCATGTTTGGAGGATCACATCTGATGCCATAGCAGGCCATCGATTCGTCGTCTTGGATGCCAACACTGGGTAGGTCTCTTACAATGCTTACTGTGACAGTGCAAGAGCCATTCTGTGTAATAGCTCTTTGTGGAAAATCCATTGATATACCATGATGTTTCAGTTCCAGTCTCGTCGCGTCGCATCCGACATCAACAGAATCAGTGTCAATCAAAGGTTCTTGGTCTCCATTTGCGAAGAGATTTAAGAGAGGAAATGATCAGACGAAAATCAAAGAGAGTAAAGAAAAAATAACCAGATTGGAATCCAATACTATGTAATGGAAATTCTGCTGCCAAGCCTTGGGCACAATTACAAATTCAACAAAATAACCAGTGGCGTAACAACGGGAGGGGGGCATGGGGGCACGTCCCCCCCCCCCCCCTCCCCCATCGGCTGGCAAAGAAAAAGGGAAAGAGAAAAGAAAGGGGAATACAAGGAAAGGGAAAAGGGTAGAGTGGGAAGCGCCCCCTCGCTTTGCTCGCTAGCATTTTAGTAACTTAATCAATGCCGATGCTATATTGTTATAAAAGGAATCAGTTTGTATCGTGTGTCTCAGTCTGATGTTATAGTCTACTATTGTTCCACTCATAGAATATTAGTAATATAACTCCACATCTGGATTTCACTATATGTTTACCTAAAAAAGGCCCTTTCAGTAGATAAAACCAATCCATACATATACGGTATATACATATATATTTTTTTTTCTGTGTGTGTATGCGGGGGGGGGGGGGGGGGGCGTCGCTGACTTTGCTCACTTGTAAAAACAGAATGGTTTCGGACGGTGACTGAGGTACCTAAATGGATTCATATTCAGTATACAGGGGATCGACTAGATTATTTATATACTGTATATTTCGATAGCGATATAACACTTCGAAGTAACGCTGCACTCGATCGTTAAAAAGTAATAATTGTTTAATAATTTTTAAAGCAAAAAAATTTGGGCGCGTGAGGTGACCAAATAAACAATTTAGATGTTTCATATGCTCACAATGTAGTTTACTGAAGGGTTACTACAAAAAAATGTGCTTCCTCGCTCTCGCTTCGCTGGTTCGTAATGGTTAGAGACATGGTGGTTTCGGACAGAAAACAGTAGACCAGGGACGTGCTTGAATAGAGTCACTGGCAGCGAGGTGACTAAATATTCAATTGAAATATCATATAGGCCTATAATGGTCCGATGGTGTATTTTGATAATGAAATAACATGTCTTTTGTTTTTTTTTTTTTTTATTGCAGAGAAAGTTGTCATTTTCGAATTTTCGGCTAGCTCGCTTCGCTCGCTCGTAAAATTGGAATTAAAAACATGGTGGTATCTAGCGAGATGCTTCATATTTCCAAAATGTTAAAAACATGACAGAAATAACCACACACGCCGGACAAAATCGGTTCCATGGCCGTATGCAGCAGGGGGGGGGGAGCGCGGCAGGGTGGAGGTTCCCCCCCCCCCGAAATTTTGAATACTTAACATTTTTTTTACTGAAAATTGTCCCCCCAAAATCCACCAAAAGTGTATACCATATCCTTCCATTTCAATTATAAAAATGCATAAGCGCCCTCATGACTAGCTCGGTCACCTCGCTTCCTCGCTTTCGTATTTCTTAGAAAATTTTACGCACTTTGCCCCCCCCCCCCTCCCCCGTAAAAATTCTGCGTACGGCCATGGCTCGGTGCCCCCCCCCCCATGAATTGACTCAAGGTACGCCACTGAAAATAACTGGTGATGCTTTGATTTGTACTCGTACATAATGTGTCTTTCCGAAATCTTCCCCCAGTATCAATTTCTCGAACTTGAAATAATTTCACATTTCCTATATTGTTCAAACAGTTGTTTAAAACTGATTTGGGTGATTTGAATTTATGAAATTACCAACAGATGTTTATCATAAAAACAATCGCCATATGCTTTACACACATTTTTTTAACAAAAGTTAGTAAATTCATATTTTATACAACCCCATGAATTTTCGACTGTTTCGACAGTGTAAATGATTATTCTGAAGCTCTCAATGTCAAAAGAATCGCAGTAAAATACTACATTATTTTTATCGATCTTACCTCGATAAGTATTGATCGTCTCCACAGACGGTAACCTGAAATTATGTAATAAAAGTTACATTGTATCTGATACCAAGAAATTTCTTCCTCAATTGACTTAACGTCACATCAGATAAATAACCTGAAATTATGTAATAACAGTTACATTGTATCTGATACCGAGAAATATCTTGCTCAATTAACTTAACGTCACATCAGATAAATTCAAGACTAAACAGCATAAGATCGGTTTAAACTGTTAGAAACAACAACAAAATTGATTTCACATCAATAGGCTTACTTTTTTTTATGATTATCTAAGAAATTGGGGATACTTGCTCTCTGTAAACTTTCTTCAATGTTCATAACGAACGTAGGCCTACACACATAGACCTGCAAAACAAAAGCCAGGCTTACGGTAGACGGGATCAAAATTATATGCGGATGAATGACACTTCCATATCTTTTCCTAGAAATCAAATTGACGCCAATGTTTGAAGCACTCGTTTCCAAAAGGCGCTAAATCCGTTTCTGATGAAATTCTAGTGACTGATACCTTGTTCATGTAAGTGACTGTCTTTTGACAAAAAGTATTAACCTGATTTTTAGAGCAATTGCAAAAAAGCACCTTCGACTGTCACTTTTCCATAGACGCCTGTACAAAATCTGGTAAACAAAAGGATTTTTTCTCTGAAGTTACAAAGATGGATTTAGCGCCTTTTGGACGAAAGCTCTTCATTTGATAGATTATACAGTAAGTATAAAAATACACACTTTGAAAATATTCTCCTAACCTTTATTTCACAATATCGATATGATATTTTTTTAATGCAATTATAATAATAAATAAATAAATATTTATAAAGCGCACATTCTGGTAAAGTACCACTCAAGGCGCTACATTAGAAAATCAATCAATACCTAAGTAATCTTACAAGGAAAACAACATAAAACAATTTACAATATATAAACAGAAAGAAAAACGAAAAGAAAACAACAAAGAAAAGAATAATCTTCCTAATAACTTTGAGTGAACAGAAAATGTTTGAGTCTTTTTTGGAAAGTAGATAAACAGGGGATATTTCTAATTTCACTTGGCAGTTTATTCCATAGTACAGGTGCAACATGACTGAAAGCACGATCTCCATAGTGGGTGGTTCTGCTTCTGGGGACTACAAGCACAGTGGAGGTAGAAGATCGCAGAGGATACTGATACTGCTTCTTTACAAGAAGATCCTTAATGTAATTGGGAGCCATGTTGTTGAGTGCTTTGTACACTAGAGTTAGGACCTTGTATTCAATTCTCTTTAACACAGGAAGCCAGTGAAGTTCATTTAAGGTTGGGGTGATGTGTTCATGCTTCCTTACTCGGACAAGAACTCTGGCAGCCCTGTTTAAGACTCTCTGGAGTCTTAAGATTGAAGAACGCGGTAGGCCAGCAAGTACGGCATTGCAGCAGTCCACACGTGATGTTACTAAGGCATGGATGATTTTCCTAGCATCCGCATGAGAGAGATACTTCCGTACTCTGGCAACATTCCACAAATAACAGTTTGCACTTTTGCAGATGGCAGCAATGTGTGCATCCATGTTCAGAAATTTGGGGTTGGGGTCTGTTCAATCGCATGAAACTATGAGTATTAACAATATTTTAGGCTTGAGTGAGACACTTATGGCTATTTTTGTGAAAAAAAATACAAAATGCAAAAAAAAATGGTTTGCGCAAAAATACCTCAGTCTTGAATTTGATCAAAGGCAGAAGCAAGCAGTAACTGCATGTTCTATGTTAAGCATCAATAATAATTTAATTCTTCATCCTTAATCCCATACCTATTCCCACCCTTCTCCCATACTCAAACGTCCCACAAAAACATAGCAGATTATGCCTTTTCGCTCATAATTCATTTTTCCAAGTCGAAAGGATGCAAATGCCAACGCATTACAGGAAGATGGACCAAAAATGTTCCAATTTCAAGAAGGGAAAGAGGACAAAAACTGGGGTTTAATATTCAATTTAATTTCTTTCTTTGCCCCATTTCTTAGAACCAGTTGAGGGTGCGTTATTTTATGGGGCGTGTCGAAAGGATGCACTGCATTGCATGATAATAGTTATCTTCCACATGCACATGATTGATTGAAGAAATATTAAAACATTATTCTAATCATTTTAATTAATAAATCTGCTTCTCTTTGACATTCTTCTTCCTCAGACAAGAACTTGTTTATGGGGTCTAATTGTAATATTTACTAGGAATAGAAAATTTGAAGAAGAACACGTGAGGGTTCTCCTCCTGTTATTGCATTCAATCTCTCTAACATGCCTCAGGCCAAAAAAAAAAAAAAAAAAAGAAAGAAAGATTGGTGCAGATGCCTTGTCAGTGATAGAAAGACACCAACTGCAATGGTGATGGCGTTTGTGGGGGAAGGGTGGGGACAGTGGCGATCCAGCCATAGGATGAAGCTGGTGTAGCTTTCCTAGCTTTTCAGTGCAACTTACTATGCCCACTATGTTTGTACTTGAACACAGGAGTCCAGGGGACCGTTTCATGAAAGTTGTCAGCACTGACAAGTTGTCAGTCACTGACAGTTACCATAGTAACACTCAGTGATCAGTGCTTCTCAGCCAATCAAAACCAAGGATTTTGCTGAAATTGTCAGTGAATGATAACTTGTCAGTGCCGACAACTTTCATGAAACGGTCCCCTGATACATTTAACCCCCCTTTTTTGGCAGCCCGCTACTCCCTTTTATCAAATTCATCATACATCACTGTTGGTGTGCGCTGCTAAGTAGAGCCTTAATAACAAAACAAAACAAAACAAAACAAAAAACGCAGTTACAGCCTCCTCCTCACTTTGATCAAATTCAAGACTGAGGCATTTATGGGCAAAGCAATTATTGCGAGTTTTATCAGAGTACCCAGTACTCACTCAAACGGAAAATATTGTCATGTACTCATAGTGTCATCCAATGGAACAGTCCTATAACTGCATAAGCAAATATCATTTGTAATAGTATGATTTCGGAGAATATCTTAAAAGTTTGTACTTTCTTTCCCCCTTTGATACACACTGTAGATCGAAATTATGAATTTTTATGACTGGAAAGGGCATAGCAGTTTTACTGACGATACAGTACACAATATAAAATACAAAAAAAAACCACATTTTTGTCATCCTCACCATTATCCTCTCCACTAAATGGAGAGTGTTTTAGGTAATAATTGACTTACGTAGAGAACAGCAAATTTTGAATAGTTTCATCTGTGGCGTAGTGATGTGGAAGATTCCCTTCATCATCCTTCAGGTCAGATCTTGCGCCATGGTCGAGGAGATATATGATAAGTGCTTTCTCGGGTGTCTGCTCGTTCTGTAAGAAGTTTACCATGACCTTTTATGTTACCACAATAAACAGGTTAATGGCGAATCAAAATGTCCCATTTTAAATGTCTTTGCTAATGTGCTTTTGGATGGTGAAGTTATGAAAACATGCATTTAATTTGATGACTTGTTTGTTCTATAGACCAATTCCACAACGCGAGAGGGCAGGAGACTGGTCAACATACTGCGGTGGGCGCCCCAACTTTTATAGTACACAAATCAATGGCGCGTTATATACATTCGTTCGATTTTTTGTCTATTTTGACCAATATATGCAGATTTCTTTTAATATTTGCAATGAGGAATAATCATGGAAGTTCAGGTCACAGCTGTGCGGTGCTCAAATGCCACGAGTATTGGAGAAAGTTTAAAAATTGGATGCTCACTGAGTGCGAAATTCACTCGCTTTTGACTCATGAAGCCTATTTGTGTGAGAAGCCGTACTCCCTGCACAGGTTTCCGTAAGGAATGTGAAGGAATTCGTCGCCAGTGGGTAAAAAAACATCAACAGAGAGGACTTTGAATCAAGAAATATTATAATTATGTAGTTTGGCGTAAAATTTAATGAGTGAAAACATGACTTTGTAAACAGGGTAAGATTGAGGGCTCCCGTTTACTGCGGCAGTACAGTACCGCTAGTGCGGCAGTGCCAGCAGCACGGGCTTCTATGCTGCAATCGAACTTTTACTGACAAAACTAAGGGGAAAAAGCATCGAAAGTACAAAAATACATCATATCTTCATCTGTCAGATATGGCCATTGTCTTACCTCATCTACCCATGTATCCATGCTTTATTTTATTGATCTAGAGTAAAGTAAATGGAACAATATCAGGGCGTATCTTATATATTACATTCATTTTGTACACAGAGCCAATCGCGGCCAGCGCGCTTGCCCACAGCAGCTGTGGCGTCGCCCATAGAGGGCCAAATACATAAATCGGAGGTGAAATTGGTCTCTACCCGAACAGGGTTTTAGGCTTAATCTAAGTGGGTTTTTTAGCGTAGGCCTATGGGATAAAACAGTTCTTTTCCACCGGCTTTCCCGATTGCCTGTTGTTTTGCCTTCGGAGGAACGGGAGGTAGGGAGGGGAAAATAGCGCGCGGGAAAGACGATAAAGGCTGCACTCCAAACTGACTCTGACTTTTGATGAAGTGCCTATTTACCATGATATATAAATTTAGAAGCAAATCAAAAGAGAAAGAGCTTTTACGAAAAGCTTTATTTGACTGTCATCGTGATCATTGTTTTACATTTGAGATCAATAGAATAATGATTTTTCATCCTCCAGATAATACGCAATTGTTCGTTATATTTTGGCAAAGCAAATTAAATGTTTTAGAATTTTATCTACAACTAGCAACACTATATTGTGAAGATTATTTCGTTGTATATTTCTATTAGTGGTTTTACCTGATGAAATTTCTCTTTGGATTGGGCAGTGCTTCTTGATTGATTGAATAGTATAACAGCTTCATGAAGACATGTCTTTCCAGAGGTTGACTGGATGTTCAGGTCAGCTCCGTGGCAAACCAAAGTCTCTACAACTGAAGAGTGGCCGTTCTGAATGGCGAGGTGAATGGCCGTCAGTCCATTCTTATCACGTTGATCTAGACTCCCAGCCATCTGTTAATGATAGAAAATTTCTGAATTTAGTAAGACAAATTAAGACAACAAATAGCCCACGTCAATTGTCAAAGAGATACATGCGTTTCCAACTGAGTCTGAAAAGCAAAATAAGAGTGCACCGGGTACCCTTCCCACCCCCCCCCCCTACCATGGCATGATCTGACATTTGCTCCAGAATAATTGTATTGCAACATTTAATATGAACTTAGAGTGTTCAGTGAAATAAAATAGATTTATGCATACACATATATATGACACTTCGTAATTTAAGTATATGTCATGCATGTTGAGAAAATGTTGTTACCTTAGAGTGTTCTGCTAGCAAGTCTGAAATATTAGCTTGTCCTTCCCTTGATGACAGATGGAGAGGAGTCTGTCCATTGGTATTCCTTACATCAACTCTTGCTCCTCCTTTAAGTAATACCTCAGCAACCTCAAGATGAGCCCTCAGAGCAGAAAGGTGTAAAGGCGTGTAGCCAGCCCGGTCACTCATATTCACTTCTGTTCCTTCTGCGAGGAAATATGTCGTGATATGAATATGACCCTCTTCCGCAGCTAGATGCAAGGCAGTCCTGCCATCCAGTTTAGCTTCATTGATTAAAGCTCCATGCTCTAAAAGATACCTTGTAACATCACCATGTCCATTTGCAGTGGATAGATGTAGAGCAGTCGATCCTGTATTCGTGGACCTGTTCACATCAGCATGATGCGAAAGTAGGAGATTGGTGATGTTAAGGTGACCATTCTGTGCAGCAGTGTGTAATGCAGTCCAGCCGTCATCATTTCCCTTATCCACATCAGCTCCTTGACAGATCAAATATTTTGTGATCTCAAGATGACCTTTGCCTGCAGCAAAGTGCAATGCAGTCCAGCCGTCTGTTTTCCTCTTGTTCACCTCGGCTCCTTGACTGATCAGATATTTGGTGACATCAAGATGACCATTCTTTGCAGCAATGTGTAATACAGTCCGTCCGTCACTTATCGCCTCGTTCACCTCAGCTCCTTGGCTGATCAGATATGTGGTGACATCAAGATGACCATTCTCTGAAGCGAAGTGTAATGCAGTCCGTCCGTCATTTGTCCGCTTCTTCACTCCAGCTCCTTGACTGATCAGATATTTGGTGACATCAAGATGACCACTACGTGCAGCAATGTGTAATGCAGTCCATCCGCTATTTGTCCCCTTGTTCACTTCAGCTCCTTGACTGATCAGATATTTGTTGACATCAAGATTACCATTATTTGCAGCCCAGTGTAATGCAGTCGAGCCGTCTGTTTGTTCCTTGTTCACTTCAACTCCTTGACTGATCAGGTATTTGGTGACATCAAGATGACCATTCTTAGCTGCAATGTGTATTGCAGTCCGTCCGTCGTTCATCCCCTTATTTACTTCAGCTCCTTGACTGATCAGATATTTGGTGACATCAAGATGACCACTATGTGCAGCAGTGTGTAATACAGTCTCTCCGTCATCGTTTCCCTTGTTTACCTCAGCTCCTTGACTGATCAGATATTTGGTCACATTAAGATGACCATTTCTTGCAGCGAGCTGTAATGCAGTGAAACCGCCGGTTATTTCCTTGTTCACTTCAGCTCCTTGACTGATCAGATATTTGGTGACATCAAGATGACCATAACTTGCAACCCAGTGTAATGCAGTCCAGCAGCCATTTCCCCCCTTGTTCACCTCAACTCCTTGACTGATCAGATATTTGGTCACATCAAGATGACCACTATGTGCAGCAGTGTGTAATGCGGTCTCTCCGTCATCGTTTTCCTTGTTTACCTCAGCTCCTTGACTGATCAGATATTTGGTAACATCAAGATGACCATAACTTGCAACCCAGTGTAATGCAGTCCAGCAGCCATTTCCCCCCTTGTTCACCTCAGCTCCTTGACTGATCAGATATTTGGTGACATCAAGATGACCACTATGTGCAGCAGTGTGTAATACAGTCTCTCCGTCATCATTTTCCTTGTTTACCTCAGCTCCTTGACTGATCAGATATTTGATGACATCAAGATGACCACTATGTGCAGCAATGTGTAATGCAGTCTCTCCGTCATCGTTTTCCTTGT
The DNA here is from genome assembly GCA_029962745.1 of Echinometra lucunter. NCBI lineage: Eukaryota > Metazoa > Echinodermata > Echinoidea > Camarodonta > Echinometridae > Echinometra > Echinometra lucunter. The sequence goes on from CM057171.1 coordinate 2,209,211, forward strand.
TTACCTCAGCTCCTTGACTGATCAGATATTTGGTGACATCAAGATGACCACTATGTGCAGCAGTGTGTAATACAGTCTCTCCGTCATCATTTTCCTTTTTTACCTCAGCTCCTTGACTGATCAGATATTTGATGACATCAAGATGACCACTATGTGCAGCAATGTGTAATGCAGTCTCTCCGTCATCGTTTTCCTTGTTTACCTCAGCTCCTTGACTGATCAGATATTTGGTCACATTAAGATGACCATTTCTTGCAGCGTGCTGTAATGCAGTGAAACCGCCAGTTATTTCCTTGTTCACTTCAGCTCCTTGACTGATCAGATATTTGGTGACATCAAGATGACCACTATGTGCAGCAATGTGTAATGCAGTCTCTCCGTCATCGTTTTCCTTGTTTACCTCACCTCCTTGACTGATCAGATATTTGGTGACATCAAGATGACCACTATATGCAGCAGTGTGTAATGCAGTCTCTCCGTCATCGTTTTCCTTGTTTACCTCAGCTCCTTGACTGATCAGATATTTGGTGACATCAAGATGACCACTATGTGCAGCAATTTGTATTGCAGTCCGTCCGTCGTTCATCCCCTTATTTACTTCAGCTCCTTGACTGATCAGATATTTGGTGACATCAAGATGACCACTATATGCAGCGAAGTGTAATGCAGTCTCTCCGTCATCGTTTTCCTTGTTTACCTCAGCTCCTTGACTGATCAGATATGTGGTCACATTAAGGTGACCATTTCTTGCAGCGAGCTGTAATGCAGTGAAACCGCCAATTATTTCCTTGTTCACTTCAGCTCCTTGACTGATCAGATATTTGGTGACATCAAGATAACCATTCCCTGCAGTGATGTGTAATGCAGTCCGTCCGTCCGTTATCCCCTTCTTCAACTCAGCTCCTTGACTGATCAGATATTTGATGACATCAAGATGACCATTATTTGCAGCAGCGTGTAATGCAGTCCATCCGTCCGTTATCCCCTTCTTCAACTCAGCTCCTTGACTGATCAGATATTTGATGACATCAAGATGACCATTATTTGCAGCAGCGTGTAATGCAGTCCATCCGCTTTTTTTCCCCTTGTTCACCTCAGCTCCTTGACTGATCAGATATTTGTTGACATCAAGATTACCATTATTTGCAGCCCAGTGTAATGCAGTCGAGCCGTCTGTTTGTTCCTTGTTCACTTCAGCTCCTTGACTGATCAGATATTTGGTGACATCAAGATTACCATTATTTGCAGCCCAGTGTAATGCAGTCGAGCCGTCTGTTTGTTCCTTATTTACTTCAGCTCCTTGACTGATCAGATATTTGGTGACTTCAAGATGACCACTATATGAAGCAGTGTGTAATGCAGTCTGTCCGCCATCGTTTTCCTTGTTTACTTCAGCTCCTTGACTGATCAGATATTTGGTCACATCAAGATGACCATAACTTGCAGCATTGTGTAATGCAGTCCAGCCGTGTGTTGCTTCCTTGTTCACCTCAACTCCTTGATTGATGAGATATTTCGTGACATCAAGATAACCATTCCCTGCAGTGATGTGTAATGCAGTCTGTCCGTCGTCCATCCCCTTCTTCAACTCAGCTCCTTGATTGATCAGATATCTGGTGACAGGAAGATGACCACTATTTGCAGCAGTGTGTAATGCAGTCATGCCGTCTGTTTCTTCCTTGTTCACCTCAGCTCCTTGACTGATCAGATATTTGGTGACATCAAGATGACCATTCTCTGAAGCGAAGTGTAAGGCAGTCTTTCCGCGATTTTTCCCCTTGTTCACCTCAACTCCTTGACTGATCAGATATTTGGTGACATCAAGATGACCACTATGTGCAGCAATGTGTAATGCAGTCTCTCCGTCATCGTTTTCCTTGTTTACCTCAGCTCCTTGACTGATCAGATATTTGGTCACATTAAGATGACCATTTCTTGCAGCGTGCTGTAATGCAGTGAAACCGAAAGTTATTGCCTTGTTCACTTCAGCTCCTTGACTGATCAGATATTTGGTGACGTCAAGATGACCACTATGTGCAGCAGTGTGTAATGCAGTCTCTCCGTTATCGTTTTCCTTGTTTACCTCACCTCCTTGACTGATCAGATATTTGGTGACATCAAGATGACCACTAAATGCAGCAATGTGTAATGCAGTCTCTCCGTAATCGTTTTCCTTGTTTACCTCAGCTCCTTGACTGATCAGATATTTGGTCACATTAAGATGACCATTTCTTGCAGCGTGCTGTAATGCAGTGAAACCGCCAGTTATTTCCTTGTTCACTTCAGCTCCTTGACTGATCAGATATTTGGTGACATCAAGATGACCACTATGTGCAGCAATGTGTAATGCAGTCTCTCCGTCATCGTTTTCCTTGTTTACCTCACCTCCTTGACTGATCAGATATTTGGTGACATCAAGATGACCACTATATGCAGCAGTGTGTAATGCAGTCTCTCCGTCATCGTTTTCCTTGTTTACCTCAGCTCCTTGACTGATCAGATATTTGGTGACATCAAGATGACCACTATGTGCAGCAATTTGTATTGCAGTCCGTCCGTCGTTCATCCCCTTATTTACTTCAGCTCCTTGACTGATCAGATATTTGGTGACATCAAGATGACCACTATATGCAGCGAAGTGTAATGCAGTCTCTCCGTCATCGTTTTCCTTGTTTACCTCAGCTCCTTGACTGATCAGATATGTGGTCACATTAAGGTGACCATTTCTTGCAGCGAGCTGTAATGCAGTGAAACCGCCAATTATTTCCTTGTTCACTTCAGCTCCTTGACTGATCAGATATTTGGTGACATCAAGATAACCATTCCCTGCAGTGATGTGTAATGCAGTCCGTCCGTCCGTTATCCCCTTCTTCAACTCAGCTCCTTGACTGATCAGATATTTGATGACATCAAGATGACCATTATTTGCAGCAGCGTGTAATGCAGTCCATCCGTCCGTTATCCCCTTCTTCAACTCAGCTCCTTGACTGATCAGATATTTGATGACATCAAGATGACCATTATTTGCAGCAGCGTGTAATGCAGTCCATCCGCTTTTTTTCCCCTTGTTCACCTCAGCTCCTTGACTGATCAGATATTTGTTGACATCAAGATTACCATTATTTGCAGCCCAGTGTAATGCAGTCGAGCCGTCTGTTTGTTCCTTGTTCACTTCAGCTCCTTGACTGATCAGATATTTGGTGACATCAAGATTACCATTATTTGCAGCCCAGTGTAATGCAGTCGAGCCGTCTGTTTGTTCCTTATTTACTTCAGCTCCTTGACTGATCAGATATTTGGTGACTTCAAGATGACCACTATATGAAGCAGTGTGTAATGCAGTCTGTCCGCCATCGTTTTCCTTGTTTACTTCAGCTCCTTGACTGATCAGATATTTGGTCACATCAAGATGACCATAACTTGCAGCATTGTGTAATGCAGTCCAGCCGTGTGTTGCTTCCTTGTTCACCTCAACTCCTTGATTGATGAGATATTTCGTGACATCAAGATAACCATTCCCTGCAGTGATGTGTAATGCAGTCTGTCCGTCGTCCATCCCCTTCTTCAACTCAGCTCCTTGATTGATCAGATATCTGGTGACAGGAAGATGACCACTATTTGCAGCAGTGTGTAATGCAGTCATGCCGTCTGTTTCTTCCTTGTTCACCTCAGCTCCTTGACTGATCAGATATTTGGTGACATCAAGATGACCATTCTCTGAAGCGAAGTGTAAGGCAGTCTTTCCGCGATTTTTCCCCTTGTTCACCTCAACTCCTTGACTGATCAGATATTTGGTGACATCAAGATGACCACTATGTGCAGCAATGTGTAATGCAGTCTCTCCGTCATCGTTTTCCTTGTTTACCTCAGCTCCTTGACTGATCAGATATTTGGTCACATTAAGATGACCATTTCTTGCAGCGTGCTGTAATGCAGTGAAACCGAAAGTTATTGCCTTGTTCACTTCAGCTCCTTGGCTGATCAGATATTTGGTGACGTCAAGATGACCACTATGTGCAGCAATGTGTAATGCGGTGAAACCGCCAGTTATTTCCTTGTTCACTTCAGCTCCTTGACTGATCAGATATTTGGTGACATCAAGATGACCGCTATATGCAGCAGTGTGTAATGCAGTCTCTCCGTTATCGTTTTCCTTGTTTACCTCACCTCCTTGACTGATCAGATATTTGGTGACATCAAGATGACCACTAAATGCAGCAATGTGTAATGCAGTCTCTCCGTCATCGTTTTCCTTGTTTACCTCAGCTCCTTGACTGATCAGATATTTGATGACATCAAGATGGTCATTTTTTGTAGCAGCGTGTAATGCAGTCCATCCGCTATTTTTCCCCTTGTTCACCTCAGCTCCTTGACTGATCAGATATTTGATGACATCAAGATGACCACTATGTGCAGCAATGTGTAATGCGGTGAAACCGCCAGTTATTTCCTTGTTCACTTCAGCTCCTTGACTGATCAGATATTTGGTGACATCAAGATGACCGCTATATGCAGCAGTGTGTAATGCAGTCTGTCCGTCATCGTTTTCCTTGTTTACCTCAGCTCCTTGACTGATCAGGTATTTGGTGACATCAAGATGACCATTCTTTGCTGCAATGTGTATTGCAGTCCGTCCGTCGTTCATCCCCTTATTTACTTCAGCTCCTTGACTGATCAGATATTTGGTGACATCAAGATGACCATTTCTTGCAGCGAGCTGTAATGCGGTGAAACCGCCAGTTATTTCCTTGTTCACTTCAGCTCCTTGACTGATCAGATATTTGGTGACATCAAGATGACCATAACTTGCAACCCAGTGTAATGCAGTCGAGCCGTCTGTTTGTTCCTTGTTCACTTCAGCTCCTTGACTGATCAGGTATTTGGTGACATCAAGATGACCATTCTTTGCTGCAATGTGTAATGCAGTCTCTCCGTCATCGTTTTCCTTGTTTACCTCAGCTCCTTGACTGATAAGATATTTGATGACATCAAGATGGCCATTTTTTGTAGCAGCGTGTAATGCAGTCCATCCGCTATTTTTCCCCTTGTTCACCTCAGCTCCTTGACTGATCAGGTATTTGGTGACATCAAGATGACCATTCTTTGCTGCAATGTGTATTGCAGTCCGTCCGTCGTTCATCCCCTTATTTACTTCAGCTCCATGACTGATCAGATATTTGGTGACATCAAGATGACCACTATATGCAGCAATGTGTAATGCAGTCTCTCCGTCATCGCTTTCCTTGTTTACCTCAGCTCCTTGACTGATCAGATATTTGATGACATCAAGATGACCACTAGGTGCAGCAATGTGTAATGCAGTCTCTCCGTTATCGTTTTCCTTGTTTACCTCAGCTCCTTGACTGATCAGATATTTGATGACATCAAGATGACCACTATGTGCAGCAATGTGTAATGCAGTCTCTCCGTCGTTTTCCTTGTTTACCTCAGCTCCTTGACTGATCAGATATTTGGTCACATTAAGATGACCATTATTTGCTGCAATGTGTATTGCAGTCCATCCGTCGCTCATCCCCTTATTTACTTCAGCTCCTTGACTGATCAAATATTTGGTGACATCAAGATGACCACTATATGCAGCAGTGTGTAATGCAGTCTGTCCGTCATCGTTTTCCTTGTTTACCTCACCTCCTTGACTGATCAGGTATTTGGTGACATCAAGATGACCATTCTTTGCTGCAATGTGTATTGCAGTCCGTCCGTCGTTCATCCCCTTATTTACTTCAGCTCCTTGACTGATCAGATAATTGGTGACATCAAGATGACCATTTCTTGCAGCGAGCTGTAATGCGGTGAAACCGCCAGTTATTTCCTTGTTCACTTCAGCTCCTTGACTGATCAGATATTTGGTGACATCAAGATGACCATAACTTGCAACCCAGTGTAATGCAGTCGAGCCGTCTGTTTGTTCCTTGTTCACTTCAGCTCCTTGACTGATCAGGTATTTGGTGACATCAAGATGACCATTCTTTGCTGCAATGTGTAATGCAGTCTCTCCGTCATCGTTTTCCTTGTTTACCTCAGCTCCTTGACTGATCAGATATTTGGTGACATCAAGATGGCCATTTTTTGTAGCAGCGTGTAATGCAGTCCATCCGCTATTTGTCCCCTTGTTCACTTCAGCTCCTTGACTGATCAGATATTTTTTGACATCAAGATTACCATTATTTGCAGCCCAGTGTAATGCAGTCGAGCCGTCTGTTTGTTCCTTGTTCACTTCAGCTCCTTGACTGATCAGGTATTTGGTGACATCAAGATGACCATTCTTTGCTGCAATGTGTATTGCAGTCCGTCCGTCGTTCATCCCCTTATTTACTTCAGCTCCTTGACTGATCAGATATTTGGTGACATCAAGATGACCACTATATGCAGCAGTGTGTAATGCAGTCTCTCCCTCATCGTTTTCCTTGTTTACCTCACCTCCTTGACTGATCAGATATTTGGTGACATCAAGATGACCATTCTTTGCTGCAATGTGTATTGCAGTCCGTCCGTCGTTCATCCCCTTATTTACTTCAGCTCCTTGACTGATCAGATATTTGGTGACATCAAGATGACCACTATATACAGCAGTGTGTAACGCAATCCCTCCGTCATCGTTTCCCTTGTTTACCTCAGCTCCTTGACTGATCAGATATTTGGTGACTTTAAGATGACCATTCATTGCAGCGAGCTGTAATGCAGTCCAACCACCAGTTATTTCCTTGTTCACCTCACTTCCTTGACTGATCAGATGTTTGGTGACCGAAAGAATACCATTCTTTGCAGCACTGTGTAAATCATCCACGTCTTTAGCAATTTGAGTGTTTCCCATTTTAACTCAGCTCTTTGACTGATCCGATATCTTGTTTTGAATTGTTTAATGTTTTGCTAGTTTGGGAAAATATGGATGATGTAATAATTTATCTTAAATTTAAAATTGTAATAAATGTAATGAATGTACTTTCGTACATTACTTATTTGTTTAATGTTTGGAAATGAAAATAAATGAAATGTGAAAAAAGGTAGAAAATCTGATGATATCAAGATGACTATTCTTTGCAGGGCAGAATAATGAGAATCGCTACTGGTGAACACATAGCACACATGGCCTCGGTACCCGGTTCCAAACCAAGTGGATGTGTTAATTCCCTTGGTACAGCCCTTTTCACACTTGGTGATGCGACTGTTTTGCGACGTTTTCGATTGTGTGCAACATATATTGTGATCAAATGGTCGGAAACGATCGCCAAATCCTTTGGAGGGACTTAACGCCGTCAGTCCCCTGGTCGCTTACTACCAAGCATAGATATGCTTTCTTAGCAGTTCAGGTAAGATAACCAACCATTTAATTATTCAACCACAATTATTGGCTTCGTATTTGGTACCGCGGTCTTTCTCCACCTCAGAGTGTTAAGGCTGGTTTGTATCCCTTCTGTCTATCTGGTTTATGAAAGAACCATCACATTTTCCCAGTAGCATTACACAGTTTCCTTGCTGCTCTTCACATGACAAATCATGAAAGTGTACAACCCTCTTCTGATAAAACGTGTCTTGTGATCGTCGAAGTTGTATCACACCAGAAGTCGGTGTACAACCCTCTTCTGATAAAACGTGTCTTGTGATCGTCGAAGTTGTATCACACCAGAAGTCGGTGTACAACCCTCTTCTGATAAAACGTGTCTTGTGATCGTCGAATTTGTATCACACAAGAAGTCGGTGTACAACCCTCTTCTGATAAAACGTGTCTTGTGATCGTCGAAGTTGTATCACACAAGAAGTCGGTGTACAACCCTCTTCTGATAAAACGTGTCTTGTGATCGTCGTAGTTGTATCACACAAGAAGTCGGTGTACAACACTGTTCTGATAAAACGTGTCTTGTGATCGTCGTAGTTGTATCACACAAGAAGTCGGTGTACAACCTTCTTCTGATAAAACGTGTCTTGTGATCGTCGAAGTTGTATCACACAAGAAGTCGGTGTACAACACTCTTCTGATAAAACGTGTCTTGTGATCGTCGTAGTTGTATCACACAAGAAGTCGGTGTACAACCCTCTTCTGATAAAACGTGTCTTGTGATCGTCGAAGTTGTATCACACAAGAAGTCGGTGTACAACGCTCTTCTGATAAAACGTGTCTTGTGATCGTCGAAGTTGTATCACACAAGAAGTCGGTGTACAACACTCTTCTGATAAAACGTGTCTTGTGATCGTCGTAGTTGTATCACACAAGAAGTCGGTGTACAACACTCTTCTGATAAAACGTGTCTTGTGATCGTCGTAGTTGTATCACACATGAAGTCGGTGTACAACGCTCTTCTGATAAAACGTGTCTTGTGATCGTCGTAGTTGTATCACACCAGAAGTCGGTGTACAACGCTCTCCTGATAAAACGTGTCTTGTGATCCTCGAAGCTGTATCACACGGGAAGTCGGTGTACAACACTCTTCTGATAAAACGTGTCTTGTGATCGTCGAAGCTGTATCACACCAGAAGTCGGTTTTACACTACGACATCTAATCCATGCTGGTATATCATTCTCTGTACCTCGCACACTATGCATGCGAAAGGAGTGATCAACAAACAAGGCTAAAGCAAAATCTTTATTAGGCATTTCCATACCTGCGCACTCAACTTAATCTCAGATATTCAATGCAAACCGTTTTGTTATAAAGTTATTTTCCCGCTGCCATTTAACTGTAGGCATCTCTTTGGTCTGCACTAGCATGACTAGTCTTGTACTGTCTACTGCATTAGGATTATCGCAGATTGAACCAGGCTCTTTAGATAAGTTTACTAGTTCTTAAAAATTGTGGCCTTACATTTCAAGCAAATAACAATCTGAATGATTGTATACCATGTGAGAATATGAAAATGCAGTTGCAACGTTGCAACGTTTCTTCATTATTATTTGAGGTAAAACGCGGAGGAGTAATATATTCTGATTAACTTCATCCTTTTGTGGACCATCTTTTCGTTGTTGAATAGACTGGTTGAAAAAAAAGACACAAGGTCAATTCTAGCTGTGTCAACACCAGCGTGTCCAGCGAGCCCTCAAAAGACTTGACTTGCTTGGGAAGGAAAATAACCTAATTTATATTTCGCAGTGCTTAATGGCAAAATAGAGTTCATTGTAGAATCCATACGCCCCCTACCACCAAGTGATTGAGTTATTTATTGTGACATGATGAAATGGATAATCAGCAGTGCAGTGTGACTCGAGTATGGACTCAGCCTCGAGTCCGGACTCGAGTCCAAATTTTGATGATTCGGACTCGAGTCCAGCTTTTCTCACTTTGACTCAGACTCGGACTCGGTCCCAGAAATCGTGACTCGCGACTCTGCGCCGAGTCACGCACGAGTCCAAGCAGTAGCTGCCATGTCGTGTTGCGCTTTTTCTACTGTATTGACATTCAATACATTTTAATTTGAGTTCATAATTTTATATGCAGTTTGATTATGTAATGTTTTTTGCACACTGTATATGCCCATTGTTCAATCAATCATCTACATACAATTTCTGTGCTTTTAGTGGATGAATGAGAATACAAATTAAATAACAATGAAGTTTCAGCAAATTTAAAAAATTAGTTCTTGAAGATCCCTGAAATAATGATTTACTAGAACAGTGGAACTGTAAGGTCAAAGCTCGATGGATTGTTCAGTTTTTAAAGCCCATGCCAAATGCATGTACACAATTACACATAATAATTTTCTCTTTGAGTCACTGGTGCTTATCAGTTTATCACAACATTTATCATTCTTTCAGTGTTAGGTATCAATGAGTTTAGAATGCAAAACTTTATAGCGAATGAAACTAGAAATACTGAATTTAATTGTATAATATTAATTGTCTAGTACAGTAATTCATTGCTCACTGGTTGACATTTGATTTCTTTATAATAATAATAATAATAATATTGAAATCAATAATCATGTACAGTACAATTGAGGTAGATAGAACATTAATACAATAAACAAAACAATGCATTTGGGATTGATTGATAAATATAATTAAGATGAATATATTAAGAGGATTCATCTGAAGTATTGGTATTCATTTTGAGGGAGGGAATTGCAGTGATCATTCTTTGTAAGGATGCCCTTGGGACCATGAAAATTGCCTCGTTATATCAGGATTGAAAAAAAATATACAAGAAATATATGTTATCATTATATATATTTGTTATATCTGAACTCTTTATTATCAGGTTCCACTGTAGATGTTATTTGTTTTCATGTTTAGGAAGATGTCCAATGTATTTTTTTTTAATTTATTTATTTATTTATTTTTTGACTCGGACTCGGACTTTGAGGCTATGACTCGGACTCGGACTCAGAGGTGATGACTCGAATTCGGACTAGGGTTTTACAACTCGGACTCGGACACAGCACTGAGAATCAGGGACTGAACATCATGCTATACCTTGTTTCTGTACTGCGCAGAGGTAATAAGGATGTTACATTACAGTTATAAAGTGAGAAGTAAGGAATTCGACCAACATTGATTTAATAAAGTAAAGCTGAGCCTGAAATGGATTCACACTTCCTATTTTATGCCATTCGTTCTGTCATCTAGTTCTTCATTTAATCACAATCATTATGTAACGCAGTGGTGCAAAGCGGTTTTAAAATTCTGTCACAATCGCTGTCGTTTATTGCATTGTTATCAACACATAAATGATAACACATAACCCTGTTTAAACTTTAAATCCCTAAACGAGGAATAGTTTTGTTGGATTGTTCTTAAACAAACTTCGATTATTTGTATAAGCCGTGAGTTTTGCTGTGCTTTTGAACTGGGTATTTCAGGTTGACAGATCTCAGTTTGTTACTCAGTCCACAAGACCACGAAAAAGAAAAATCATGATTATTCCCAATTTTAAAAAAGTGAGCGTCGGTAAACATTACCTCTGATTCACTGAGAGGGAAAATATGAACATGGTTTGAACGATTGCAAATTTTTTTTCAAGTGCAGTTAGACTATTGTTGGTTAAAAGAGCTGTAATGGAATGGTTGGATTATTATGATTTCAAGCACGAACTCGCAATGATTCAATAGCCATTATACTGCTACAATGGAGCGTTATGAATCTGCACACAAACCCCATTTTTGTCTGGTAGTAGATTCATCATGGATTTCCCTTCATCAGAGTATTGATGGTAATTATATCACTTCCAAAAATAAGTGTTAGAATAGAAGCTGTTTTCCCCATCGTGTAGTCTTTACGCTCTTTGTACTCATCGTCACAATAGAATTTGCAAAGTCCGTCCCACATTCCTGGTTGACATCTTCATACAAGTTTTGTTTATGAAGCCAGGCATAGATCCATTTCCTCTTTCATTTTCTTTTTCACATGCTTTTCTATTTTTGGTTTATAACAAAGTTGTTTTGAATGGCTGAATACGATTTCTAACACAAGTTTCTGATGATTAACCCAAACTGCGCCAATCATGTCAAAGATTCTTGCCATGACTTTATATACCAAGTTGGAAAGAGCGCGCAATCTTAGTCAAAGAGTGGTGATTTCGGTTCCTACAAATGCCTGGCTCCTTGTGTCCTTTAGCAAGACATTTAATCCACCTTTGCTGCTCTCTACCCAGGTTTGTAAATGGTACATGGCACTGCTGAAGTAATAATTTCGTTTATGATAACTCATTGCAATGTAAGCGCCTTGAGCAACCTTTGTTAGATATGCTTTGCAGTATAAATACCTTCATTATGATTAACATTGATGTATGATTATTTTTCAACCATTACGTCTTCAAAAGAGATTTTTCCGAACTGTTTGTAGTATTATTACTAGACTTCATCCTCGTTATCACTTCTTAGAATAAGGACGCCTAGTCGTAAAGAAGATGTTCTACAGCAAAATCTCAGATGGCGACGCAGTAGGATTTATGTAGTAGACCTTGTTCCCTGGTTTATGTTTGACCTTTAAAATGAACTTTATTCTGAAGGTAAGAACCATGAAAGAGAAAACATTTGTTCCCATATTGCTGAAAAGAAGATATCCTCATTCAATTCCCTGGTAGGGATGAGGGAATCCAGTATTCAACGAGAGAAAACATTAGACTATAAAAGATAGATAAGTGGGCGGGATTTATTTGATTAATTTACTGTTAATAATTCTCAGTAGAGAATAGCATGACTCCAAACAGGAATGAAAAAGTTTGAGTGAAACATACTCATTTCCTGCGGGCACGTCTCAGCAATAGAGGGCACTGTTTCGTCCACATTTGCTTGGAGAATTGCAGGATTGACTAGATTATCATCTTTAATGGATCAGAGAACCAGTTTTCCTTGTTTGGTAAAGGGTGAGACTTGCAGGTCTGTAAAGATTTTACCTGCCTGGGATTCATCACAAAAAAATAATAATTGTTGGAAAAGACTGCAAAATATCTTTCCAGTCTGCTCGACTACTGTTAGTAAACTGAGTTGTTTTGAATTGTTGGATATAATCTCTAGCACAAGTCCGTGCTGATCTCTCAAAAGAGGATATTCGTGCCCGCATGAAGCAGGGCTTCACTAAAGAAATCTTATTTTCGAGTTCGCATAGAGGGGACACTATTTCATCCAGTGTTAGAGATTGATGAAGTGCCTTTGATTATCATCTATCTTCTACAAAGCGCAGCCTATAGCCTGATGCATAATGCGACAGGCACCAGTGCATTTGTGCATGCAAATATTGTTGCAAGAAATAAAAATATTCATCACTGTATATGTCTATCAAAAAATGTTCACTACTATTTTCTGAAAACTCGAGCTGTAAACTTAATATTTCCAAAGCGGAAGCAATTTGGATCGGTTCTCTGAAGGGTTCTCAAAGGTATCCAAGTTTTTAGCAGGGTTTAAAATGGAACAAATCTACTTTTAAAACTCTAGGAATTCATTTTTCCTTGAATACAGATCGTTTATATGACCTCAACCATAAATTGAAACTGAAATCTTTTGAAAATACCTTAAACTGTTGGCGTGCAAGAAATGTATCTTTAGTTGGGAAGATCTGTGTGGTAAAGACCCTATTACTGCCACAAATTTCTTTATTTTTTTCTGTGTTGTGTATTAAAATACCTAAGAAATTCTTCAGACAGTTGAACACAATACTGTATAAATTCATATGGAATGGTGGCAGTGATAGGGTTAAAAGACATCTTATGTGTAATGATTGTTCTTTGGGTGGTTTAAAAATGATTGATCCATACACTTTTTCTATTTCGCAAAAAATGTCATGGGTCAAAATGCTCCGTGATGATAACTTTCAAAGTATGTGGAAGTCAATTGAGATGTCTGTTTTAAATAATTTTAGTAGCAGAAAAGGTATATTACGGAAAACATATGCTCCTAAATGTATTTTATACAAATTAGGATTAAGTCAGTTGGATGAATCCCTTCAGTCATGGTACACATTTAGAGAAAAATATGATAAAAATGTGTTTAATACAGTCTTTTCCGCAAATGGTTCTTGTCAGTGTATCTCGTTTAACAGAAATATATTTTCTAAATCAAAGCAATATTTTGTATACATGTATGAAGATTGGTTAGACAAAGGAATTGTATATATAAGTGATTTACTACATCCTCCCCACCCAGGCTGTAAACTCTTTGAAGAGCTTATTCTTGATAATGATATTAGTAAAAACGATAGGCGGAAATATAATTTTTCATTGAGAAATATACCAAACGATTTGCTAGTTACTTCTGATTTCACCCCTGATAAAATTTTGACGATATTAAAAAAAAGCTCTTGAAAACGCAAAATATTCCCAAATATGTTTACAATACTATACTAGACTCTTGTTTTCCAGAACGGCAAATTTTAATTTGAAATGGCCTCCAAGGCCCTGATGAAGCTGATTGGGAAAAGACTCGTGTGAATAACTCCAAATGTACTATAAATACTCGTACTCGCTCATTTTATTTGAAGTTATTTCATAGAGCTTTAGGATTGAATGATTTTCTGTATAAGATTAAAAGAAAGGACTCCCCCAACTGTTCATTTTGTAATTCAGACCCTGAAACTTATATCCACCTTTTTGTTGAATGTCCCTTTGTCAAACCTATTTGGGATGAAACTGTTAAAGCTATCATACAGAAAACCAATAAGCTACTAACTTTTGAGAAAATGTTTGGTCGCGACGCTGATAATTTTGTTACATATCTATTTCTCTTACGTAAATATTATGTCTATATAAGCAAATTCCAGAACAAACCACCAAACTTTGAAGGTTTTAAATGTTATATGATCAACAAAGATCTTGAATATTCTATTGCAAAAAAAGAATAACAAACTCCCTAATCACTTCCGGAAATGGAGATTTAAATTTTGAATACTGTTCCATTTCGCGTGTATATTTATCTTTTTTTTTAATTTATCACACCAAGGGACACTACTCATGGGCATGTGCGGGCAGGATTCCCCTCTGTTTATTATGATAGTATTTTTATTTCCCCGCAGGAATATAGTCACATATTACAGAACTATTGGTATTATGTGTTTTGCCCCTCTTTGGGAACAGGAGTAGTGTTTTAGGGAAATCAAGCCTAAGCCCGCCTGTGGGTGTTGTCTCTTCAATCATTGCCCCCTTTTATGCGTAAGTTCGTAGAACAGAATAAATAGTTTTTGATCTGTACTTTTACTCATTAAAATAAGATATACCGTGTGCGTTGTAACGCAGAAGACACCAAAGATGAGACAGAGTGACTGCCTTAGTTTTAATCTTATTTTTGTTCACTTATTATGAACAAAATTCATATTGTAATCCATGTATCACGAATAGAGCGTATAACTTTATAGTATTGCTCTAATAATAATGCTTTTTTTGTAATTGTTACTTTTTGTGTGTTTTTTCTCGATTATTTTGATTTACATGTTGATTTGTTTACTTGAAAATCAATAAAACACATTTAAAAAAAGAATGCGCACTACTACTCTCGCATACATGTTGGTCTATAATCGCTTAGATGTTAATATTGAAAATCAAAACAGAAGGAGCAACAGATAATTATAGATGTCATTTCAATTTCAATGAAGTTATAACTTATTTATCTAGATTCAGTTGAAGCTCATCTTATCTATTCTATCTTCATACATGCAGCAACTACAACAAGCAAGTTAAATTGTGCCGACGATGAAGAAAAAAAGGAAACCCGAACCATTTAATGTTCCAGCAAGCTGTACTGGATCTTTTAAAATGTATTCTGCAATGGGACGTAAATATTAAGTATAGTCATTAGGATGAATCCTCTCACTGCTCTAAGTAAAACAAACAAACACACAAAACGAAGCCCAAGTACAACACCTACTCACACATAAATGCTTGCAGTACGTCTCATACAAATATGGAGTAGATTGATATACATGTTAAGTGGTAGGAGCTGTTTTCAGATTTCACTTGGCACTCTTTTAATTTCCAAAGTGTTTGAATGTGATATCACGGGGTATTTGGGGGCTAGATAGATATCATACAAATATGCAGGGTAAGTAATAACGGCTGTTCTTAGATTTCACTTGATACTCTTTTTGTCAACTCTTTTAACCTCCAATGTGTTTGAATTCGATAGCACGGGGTATTTTTAACATACTTCCAATCGGTTTGATTTATATATATATATATATATATATATATATATACATAGTTATTATTTTTTTTACGTTCAGTACGGTACATAAACCTTTGTCGTAGTCTTTACAAATACATAATGATGAGTATTGCCTCAACGATACATATGTAGCGACCAAACTAATTTCTTAATTTTTCTGTTTGATTTGCCTATTTTTTACCACCCTACGACCAATTCGGGTGTGGTAAAATTTTATCACAGACCGCGAAACCTAATCACTTTTGGGTCACGTGGGTCTAGTGTCATCCCACCGAGGAAAAATAGTCCTCCCCTTTATTATTTTTAAAAACATGTATTATGATGCAATTGTTGGACATAGATGCATGAATATAAATATACATATATATATTACACATTAATGTCGATTTAGATTTATATTCACTAGCATATCATATTGTGATGCATTAGAATGTGACGTCATGAATATTTAAATGCGGAGATATATTAGGCAAGGCCCGGTAGCTGGGCAGTGGCATTATCCCGCGCACAACACAGAACGAAGTCGTCGCGGCTTGTTGACTATTTTAGAGGCTGCACATTAGCTTTCGACTGTATGTTTGCAGTTGTTATTTACCAGGTATGTTAATTATATTTTATCTGATGAATGTTTTGCTTTGCTGGAATTTATAGGAAGGATCTTGCTACTTGAAAATATGCTTATTTCTATGGAATAGTTCATTTTTCTAGCCGGACAAAGTAGTGTTAGAAAACACTTGTTTTACATTTTGGAGTGTGTCGTTATGTATATGCAGTTTATAACCTTTTAATCTTGGAACACACATTAATATTCATTATGTACCCCAAAATAAACTGCTTATATGTTTTACAGCTTATTAGATTGACAGTGATGATATTTAATCATCTTGCATTTATTATACGACATGTTTTATCTTTATTCACCAAATGATGGAATGTATAATCATTTACATAAGCCTACTCTTTGTGATCTTTGCTTACAATATTTAGATTGCTTAGTCTAAAGTATCAGACCCAGTTTGGTTTTGCGAATTTAATCGTTTCTTTTTTGAAGTAACGATTTATATGATGAAATACATAGTAGATAACGGATCTATTCCTTTTTTATAGCCGCTGATATAGAGGCTGTTGAGTGTTCATGGCTGCTGACCATGGGCGCAGCTGACCAGGAGACATATATTCCTGGGACCTTATTATACTAGGGTGAGTTATTTAATCTAGTGATCTACGCCAAATTCTAACATATGACCACCCGAGTCAGAAATAGTTTGATGTCATAATTTCAGGTGTTTTTCCTTTCCGGAAAATTAAGATGACATTTATAATATTATATGATAATGAATACTGTATTACGACAATTTATAATATTATATGATAATAATTTCTATATTGTTTGGTTAAATAACTACGATTGATATTCCATATCAATTTACTTCAATTAAACTGCTTATTTGTACAGAAAGTCTGATAACTGATGATACAACTTGTAACAATTCATGTTATTTTTATTCTCATGATGTTTTCTTTTGTCTTCTGTACATTGCAGGGGTTACCTGTTTTTCATTCTTCTGTTCTGTTTATGATTAATAAACACTACCCAACACATCTGCCTGTCCCTTCGCTCTCATCTGTTCTTCTCTTGTCGCCCTTTGTGAGTGAATGGTTGCGGCCGACTTCGGCCTCAACACATATGTAAATTGACATAATACATGTCACGTAATTTTCTCATGATCTTAAAGACTTTTTTTTTGATGCATTATTCTCTGTACATTCCTAATATGCCTCATGTATTAACATAGGAACATTTACCATTAGAATGAATATAGGTATTTAGCATTCTTTAAACTACGCTTCTAAGGTTTCTATCATGCTTCTACACAAATCAATGAAACTTTCCGGAATAACATATATGTGTGAGTCTCAGAAATATATCCCAGAAAAATCGGGTTGGATATACAAACGTATCAGCAGGTATTTGACGTTAAGTAATCATCCCTATGGTCATCCCTATGGCTAGAAGTTAGCGGGTCCGATAAACCGACACCCAATAGATAGAAGGTCCGATAGTTAGCGGGTCCGATAAACCGACACCCAATAGATAGAAGGTCCGATAGTTAGCGGGTCCGATAAACCGACACCCAATAGATAGAAGGTCCGATAGTTAGCGGGTCCGATAAACCGACACCCAATAGATAGAAGGTCCGATAGTTAGCGGGTCCGATAAATCGACACCCAATAGATAGAAGATGCGATAGTTAGCGGGTCCGATAAACCGACATCCAATAGATAGAAGGTGCGATAGTTAGCGGGTCCGATAAACCGACACCCACTAGATAGAAGGTGCAATAGTTAGCGGGTCCGATAAACCGACGCCCAATAGATAGAAGGTGTGATAGTTAGCGGGTCCGGTAAACCGACACCCAATAGATAGAAGGTGCGATAGTTAGCGGGTCCGATAAACCGACACCCAATAGATAGAAGGTGCGATAGACCGAATATACGAGAGGGTCTAATAGACAGATGGTTCTATAGACCGAATAGGAAGGAGGGTCCAATAGTTCGAAGGTTCTATACAGTGCGTCCCAGAAAAAAAGGAAACCGGGATGTTCAGCTATGTTGATCAGATTGAATAAAATAATTCATGGAATATCATATGCATCTGTGAGGCCCCTCTGGAATTGGGCACCCCTCTAATTTTTGTACAGTCCAGCAGGTATACAATACTCATTGAATTACATAACCCCTCCAACAGGAAGACACCTCTCACCCCTAGGTATAGTGGACTAATCCCAAACTTTCTTTAGAGCAGCTCAGTTACCAGCTTTGGTCATCATTCTTACTTGTGATGCCCAACAGCCAAGTGACTGATTGTTGTTTCTTCTTACTTATTTACAGGTAAGAAAGAGATATTTTTTATTACATTTGTTCCATAATTACTCCTTGTGTAGATAAACCCACCATCTAAAATAACTGTAATACTAAAAGAAGGCTAGAGTATCATATGTTATCTTATTGTTGTATCTATGATTGTATTTTATACTGTTTCTTATAACTTTGGGAAAGGTGACTAGGAGTTAAAAGTATAAGTATTTTGGATACACGTATTCTGTTTGATATCTCTGTATACTTTAGATTTCTCTGTGTACTTTAGATTGGAAAGACAGAAATTGCTAATATTGTATATAGAAAAGTTAATAGTTTAACCAATACATGTACATGCACATCCGAGCTTGAATGCAGTAATATACATGTAGTTCAGATAGACTTGACACAGGACTAGAATAGTTCATATACATAGTGCATGGGTGTAGTATGTAGTAAAACAGATTCCTTTGTTCTACATGTATTTGGGAGGTCTCCTTCCTCCTCCCTGGTGTTATGTAATGGTCTTGAACCTTGCAGGCCAGTTACCTTGACTACTGGAGGTTTTGTTTACTTTGGGGATCAGCCAGTCACTGGCAGTATAGGGTGGTGTAGGGTTCAAGTGATTACACAATGGTAAAAAATATTTTGATATATGATCAAGAATGGAATTCTAAGAAGAATAACATTAAAAATTTGATGATTTTCAATCGAAATCAATGCATTATGGCTAATTTTCTCATAAAAAGTCAAGAGTTGACCAAAAAATTTGAGTATGAGGTATGACGTCAAAGTGGGTACCCAGCTTCGCGCATTGCAGTTGTGCTGCGCGCTAGACTGTACAATATGTATTATACCTTGCGCGCATTTTGCTAGAATTGCGCGACATGGTACCCACTTTGACGTCATTTTGACGTCAAAGTGGGTACCCAGTTGAAACTGGGTCACAGCTGAGGGGTCAAAAATATCCTGAAATCTTACCACATTTGGGGGTTTCCTTGGCAACACGACTTTTAAAAAAACTTTAGGCAGATGTTTTTCTACTGATAAAATCATGCTCTTTTAAATGAACTAACATTGTTTCAGCATTGGGTACCCCCTTTAAGCCATTGCATACTAGGAGAAAGTAGTTACAGTGATAAGGATAATACAATGATTAAGGTTGTACAGTATATCCGAGAGTAGAAGACTGAGTCTATAGAATATTGTGTTAAGGGATCAACTAAGAAATGTCAGAGAACAGAAGACTTGCTCGATGTTTAGATGCATTAGGCGGGACTTGTATGTAATAGTCCTAGGGTTTCAGGGATCATCTCAACAGTAAAAGAGTTTCAGATATGATGATTTAGAATCTTTTGGCTTGTATTTTGGGTTTTTTTTTTTGTTATGTTATTATCAGGATAGTTTTGCATTGACTGTAGAATATTTAGCTATTTTATATAATTGTAACCGGACGATAATTATCTTCTTAGATTGTTTTACTTGATGTTAGTGAAGATTATGTAGGATAGAATTTATAAGGGTTATCATATGTTAATATTTCTATTGTCATAGTGAGAGATTGATAGATAAAGTTTATCCTTGATTACAGTGTTATCGTGGTCAGATGCCGTTAATGGAATAAATCATTCTTACTTGTGATGCCCAACAGCCAAGTGACTGATTGTTGTTTCTTCTTACTTATTTACAGTATTCTACCATCCCTTTGGGCACCGGTAACACATCTTTAAAAGTTTAGTTCTTCCTCTTTTTGCTGATACCTGATATAATACAAAAGGTTCACGCATTGATGAGCAAGAAGAGTTTAAGATTCGAATGTCAAAGTCAAGTTGCGCAGAATAAGTGTTCACGATTTATAAGGATGCACCAACCTTGCCTAAGATCGGCATGATACATTATCATTTTGTTTATGTTCTTGTTATGTTTCTTTCATCAAATCTCTCGATTAGAGAGGATGCAGATTTAAACATGTGTTTTTCACTTGCGTTCCTGAACCAAGCAAAGAGGATTTCTGATCTTTTCACGGAATGGAACCGCAATGGAAGCCTGCATGCAGCAAGTTGCCCAGGCTTGCCAGCGTCAGTTTCCTGATCGAAATGTTTCGTCAAGTCCAAAAATCTGGGGCCGTAACAGGACTTTTTTCGTGGGAGAGGCTAAAGAATACGTCAATTGTTCGAAGAAACGTGCAAGCGAAGAAACAAAGGCAGTCATGATTGCGCTTTTAGCGTTTTTGAAATTAAAATTAAAGGTTCTGGCTCCCACTCTTAGTTAAATTGGGAAAATTATCAGTCAAAAATGCAGTCTTGAAAATTTCGGGGGAGGGGGGGGGTGGGAGGCGCGACTGCCTGCCCCCCCCCCCTCCCCCCAGCATACAGTCACGCGTCAATTCGCTACCTGCCTCTGTTCCACTATGATGTGAACAAAATTAAAATTTTGGAGAAGGTTTCTGCCTGGAAAGTGACTCTGTGGTAACAGAGTGTTGGTCGGACCTTTCTTGGTGGATGGAAATCTCAATCGAGAACGACTCATCAAAGAAGAGATCGCTCCAGAGCTTGATCAACACTTCGTTTGTCCATTAAGCGAATGTGAGCTTCGAAAGAATCTGGTGATCACAAGATGGACTGATGAAGCACCGCCTCATTGAAAAATTATCATCAGGGAGAGACTGTGAGAACTCTTCGACAAAAGTCATGAAGATAAAAATATAAACAGCGATGAAAGAACAGGAATTAAGATATCTAGAAATTAATCAGATAAACGAACATGCGAAGTCAAAGTGGAAATGAAATAAACCAAAATGAACGAATAGAGTAAAGCTTACAAAAATGGACTAAAGACCGAAACAGAGCATACACAAAAGAGAGAACAAAACATGAATGAAAAGATGAAAAGATGAGAAGAATAAAAACTCGTAGCATGATCTGCTTGAAAACGTTCATTATTCTGCGCAATTCGTTTCTCACATGCAGCAGTTGTAATTGTTCGTAATCCGTCATGCGTGAACGATTCACAGTGTAAATGATATCAAATAAAAGAAGAGACTTTACTCTGACTACTAGTGTCAATGTATCAAACACATCATATCTCATTATCATGATATCTATCTCCGAAAACGGGTTTCCTTTTTTCTGGGATGCACTGTAGATCGAATGACCAACAGGTCCCATAGTCAGAAGGTCTCATAGATAGAAGGTTCGATAGCCGTTCGAATGCCGTTGGCGTTCGTGCCAAAGGCCCGGGTTCGATTCCCGGCGGAGACATTTTTTCAACCTTTGTAAAATTTCCAAAATGGTAGGACAGCTCTAGGGAACTTTGATTAATGCTACGCTATTATTCTCGCAATTGATCTCACGTGTATTTATTTCCACGAGAGTTGCCAAAGCTGTTGTATATGTTACCTGATCACAAATATATAGCCGGAGATTCGCCATTGTCATCTTGCAGTCATGACAACGCGTCTTGGGATGCGTTATTTACTTCGCGCCATCTCCATCTTCAGCGCGTTGATTTCTTTTGAAAGGTGAGTTTCACAATCCGTCTGCCCATGAACAGACGTGTTTTTTCGTCTGTTTCAGAAACGGATTTTGATTTACATCTTTTTGTCACACCGTGGGCACTGACGAAGAGTGTGACTTCGCCTTTCATTTTTGAGAGCTATGCTCCGTTTTCTTTTAAAATCTATGATTTTATTTTTTATGACATTCTACTACCAACTCTGATTCCTGTATTTTCCAGATGCCACGCAGACTAATTTTCACTTATATATATATATATATATATATATATATATATATATTGGAAGAAAATAAATGAAATGAAGCTGACGTAGCTCTCGATCATGTCCTTTTTATTATGGCAAGCTTTCGGCCAACATGGCCTTCATCAGGTCTCGGGTTGGAATTAGACCGAGCTCATCGGATTAGTAGAGGGTGAGGGGTACACAAAATACTTGTACGGAGATGTTCAGTATGCTTCCTTGTGTGTGTATATATAATGTGTAATGTGACGTCACATTACACATTATATATACACACACAAGGAAGCATACTGAACATCTCCGTACAAGTATTTTGTGTACCCCTCACCCTCTACTAATCCGATGAGCTCGGTCTAATTCCAACCCGAGACCTGATGAAGGCCATGTTGGCCGAAAGCTTGCCATAATAAAAAGGACATGATCGAGAGCTACGTCAGCTTCATTTCATTTATTTTCTTCCAATGTGTAATAAGATGAAGCACTGCACACGTTTTGTGAGGGGACATCTTTCTCTCTCTCTCTCTCTCTATATATATGACACCTGTTCCACATATTTTAGACAATAGCAGTGAAGGGATGTTCTTTTGACTACCTGAACCATTGTGAAGGGTAGAATGAGGGGTTGTTTATTTTGTCCGCTTTCTTTGTCCGTCGTGTCCGCTTTCTTTGTCCGTCGTGTTCATAGTGAGAGCTCTCATGCAGCAGCAACTTCCATCGGCCAAAATTGTCATGACAGTGCAACATTAAACTACAGATGGCGCTCTTTTCGTATACTGAATAGAGTACCTACATAAAGAGAGTAGCGACATAGACGTCCTACTTCTTTGGAAACAAAATGGCGTTCAAATTCTTTCTATTTTGAACACCCGTTTGCTTATCGGAATTGAATAGAAATGTTGCGTAACAGGGAAACAAAATGGCGTTCAAATCTTGGGTTGTCGCTACTCTCTTTATGTAGGTACTCTAATACTGAACAGAGCCGCCCTTGATTCAGGTCTCTGACATGTTACAGTGGACAATGAATTAGCTTGGTTCCAGAGAATATAGTGTTGACAGACAAAAGCACTGCCGTAAATCTCGGGGGGGGGGGGGGGGGGGGAGGGGGCATATACCCCATCCCACTTTTAAGTGAGGGGGATGCCGTGTACACATATCCCCCTTACTTACCGACTAAAATATTATTTTAGTCGATCTTTTTTCCCTTTTCTTTTTAATAGATTTAAAAAAAAAAAAAGACGACCGTTGTAGTAGTAAAATTTTTATTCGAGATCACAAAGGCCAGAGACTGGACTGGAATAGAAGATGTAGAAGATCCCTATAATTCCAACTTTATTTAGAAAAAATGTCCCGTACATGTTTATTTGAAACCTTTCATTGATATAATGGAGGAGATAGGTAAATCATGGGGAAATGTCCCACTTCCTTTTGGGTTACATAGAGGCATAACATACACATGTTTTTATTAAGAAATTAGATATTTTGCCGGGTAAGGGTATGTACAAACAAAAACCACTTAAGACTTTCAAACACTGGCGTAAATCCCGGAGGGATGGGGATATATATACCCCCACAGGGGGGGGGGGGGTGGTGTGTAATATGTGCAAATAGTATTCCATTATTTCAGATGCCATTACGCCTAACAGGTGTTTTGGATAGTTGGTAACGAAGGGTTCTGGAGAGAAGAAGCATATATTAAGTTGTGATACGCATTAACCTACGCTTCGATACTCTCATCGACATTATTTTTAAAAAAGTCCTATAATGATCATAACAATTGTGGCACTAGTAATTAAAGAAAAAATAATAGTAACATCCAATACAGTACACGAGTAGGGGGAAACCCCTGTGTATTGGTCCACCTGCCATTCCCTTCGGGAGGAGATACCCGCGGGTTACAGTGATTCAGTTCGCTTTTGCCTCCCAGGCACAGGTGACGCCAAACAAAATGATAATAATAATAACAAACTCAATTTATATGACAATAATTCCACATCTAAGTCTCTTTTATTCATGTTATTTGAACAACATAAAATAAGTAGCAGAAAGAAGAACATCAATCTAGAATATATTTTAGCATACAAAACATGTAATCTATTTTCATGAATGATATTATAACTTAGTGTCGCTGAGGGGAAAAGTTCAAACAATAAACAGATTTGAAGGATGTATATATTTTGAAATACCTGATGCCTTGAATTTATGTTTGAAAGTCAGTATTTAATGAAGTAATGCAACTGACACAGACTAATTTCATTCAGGTTGATGTAAAATTAACTGTAAATACCACTGAATGTATAAGTTAGTGTCGTAAGACATCGGAAAACAATTTCAACAGAAGAAACATTTAGCAAGATATTAATCTTTATTACCTTGTGTATTATTAAACAAAGTAAATGTTGGTTTCATTACATTCATTCGCTCCCATGGAAGCCGTGGGGTTGTGAATTTACGTATTTTGGTTACGAAAAAATAAAAAACATGTGTCTATAAAACAGTGGAGTTTATCAAGAATTTTCGCTCGGAAAAGGGTTTTAGTACAACACTTAATCATGTTTTTCATGCTGGACATTACTGAACAAACGAATCCCAAACAAAATTAGGAAACATCAAGCCCCTTAACGTACACATTTTAGAAATGCTTAACAATATAACTGATGTGCATTGTTGAAAGGAATGAAATACGAGTCCATGTCCTCATAATCAAGGACTAAACAATTTGATACGTCATAGCATTATTCATATCGTAGGAACTACGTGTTATGTCTCTGCGGTATTTGCTTATAGTGGAAATGATATTGGTGACGATTACATCATATCCTTCTATTAGTACATAACTACTGCTTTATGTACAGTGGAAATGACAGATGGTTTGTTACTGTATCAGGTTAACAATGATCAATCACACTCAACCTCGGAAAACCGAGCACAGGTCTATACTCCTAAAACGGCCTATAGAGCGAGGTAAATATAGAGCCCTCATCGTTCAGTGCCAGACATTGTGTACAAAAGGCATGAGGAAAATGCTGCAATGTCGACCTGCTGTTGATAATATATTTTTCAAAACTAATGCTGCGTATTGGCCTACATTTTTTGAATATATTTGGCATATGAAAGTCATTTCATATGGCGAATCATTCACTGATTTAGAAGAAAATTTACACGCAGCCTTATTTTAAGAGAATATATTACTGACAGGTTGACTTTGCGAGATTTTCCAAATCATGCATGTTGTACACATTTCCGCACATTAAACGATGAGGGCTTTATATTCATACGCCGTTTTCGGAGTATATGCCTGTGCTCAGTTTTCCGAAGTTGGGTCTGACTGATGATTATTTGCTTCACTTGGTTGACATCTCACATCTACAAACTATAAGGCAGTGAATATTTCCTAAAATATGATTAAGAATATAAACAGTATGCAGCGTATAGTAGCCCAACATCAAGATACATAATTGCATATGATACACACGTTGTGTTGTTAATGAATGTAAGCACTTCCCATACTCAATGTCTTAACAGATATATCGTCATGTTTGTCAAACTGAAATCATGGACTATTCTACATCCATGTGTTTGTAAGTAGCGATGAAACCTCATTACAGCATAACATAGTTAACTTCCACCTTATCTGACAGGCTGAATCGACTGTCAGATAATAGTTTTACAAGAGTCCTGGACCCAGTCCTAAAACATTTATTTAGGAATCTGTTTCTGAAAGGCTATTCCTCCTAGGGTCTAATCCATATCTTCCTTCTATGCTTCAAACATGTTTAAAAATTGTTATCATGTTTAAGCTGTAAAAATACAGGCAATTATAAGATGATTCCATGCACTATACAGCATTCAGCTCGTTATTTACACAATATCAGACATGGCAACAAATATTAGATACATTTATACTAATCAATACAAATATACAATCCCATTAATACGTATAGGGAGGTTCTGTGAATTATGTGTGAGTAAAATGAGCAAAGACACATAGAGAATGAATAAATACTCAGTACATGTCAATGCATGAATACGATACAGCAAAAAGAAAGCTACTTTCAGGCGTGAATTCACCACAAATAAACACGAATTAAATATCGTAAAGCAATATCCATAATAAAACATAACGATACATAGCAGGTTTAATATACTGGAGTAATATACCGGAAGTAAATCATGTTTACTGGATTGTGGAATACTTCAGAATATTACACTGATATACGTACATACTTCATGATTATCAATACACACTGATATACGTACATACTTCATGATTATCAATACACACCGATATACTCACATACTTCATGATTATTAATACACACCGATATACGTACATACTTCATGATTATCAATACACACTGATATACCTACAGACTTCATGATTATCAGTACACACTGATATACCTACATACTTCATGATTATCAATACAAACTGATATATACTTCATGATTATCAATACACACTGATATACGCACATACTTCATGATTATCAATACACACTGATATACGTACATACTTCATGATTATCAATACACACTGATATACGTACATGCTTCATGATTATCAATACACACCGATATACCTACATACTTCATGATTATCAATACACACTGATATACGTACATACTTCATGATTATCAATACACACTGATATACGTACATGCTTCATGATTATCAATACACACCGATATACCTACATACTTCATGATTATCAATACACACTGATATACGTACATACTTCATGATTATCAATACACACTGATATACCTACATACTTCATGATTATCAATACACACTGATATACCTACATACTTCATGATTATCAGTACACACTGATATACGTACATGCTTCATGATTATCAATACACACTGATATACCTACATACTTCATGATTATCAATACACACTGATATACGTACATACTTCATGATTATCAATACACACTGATATACGTACATACTTCATGATTATCAATACACATTGATATACGCACATACTTCATGATTATCAATACACACTGATATACGTACATACTTCATGATTATCAATACACACTGATATACCTTCATACTTCATGATTATCAGTACACACTGATATACGTACATACTTCATGATTATCAATACACATTGATATACCTACATACTTCATGATTATCAATACACACTGATATACGTACATACTTCATGATTATCAATACACACTGATATACGTACATACTTCATGATTATCAATACACACTGATATACGTACATACTTCATGATTATCAATACACACTGATATACGTACATACTTCATGATTATCAATACACACTGATATACCTACATACTTCATGATTATCAGTACACACTGATATACGTACATACTTCATGATTATCAATACACACTGATATACGTACATACTTCATGATTATCAATACACATTGATATACGTACATACTTCATGATTATCAATACACACTGATATACGTACATACTTCATGATTATCAATTTGCAACCCATCCTGATGAACGGATACTTCTTTGGATTTATGACGCTTAATCTTTAAAAAAAAATAACAGCATTTGATTACCTGACCCTTTGTGGTTAGATCTATTTCGAGCCAAACATTCCGATTTTTCTATTCGTTTAAACATCATTCTGTTCATACAATAAGAACAGGCTTATAAATAGAAACTACAGAACGAGCTAATTGAAGCATTATAAAAAAAAAAAACTAAATGTGGGGGATTAAGAGAGTCCAATAATATCCCCAGACAAATGAAATATAACACAGGAAGGAAACGTGCAGTGCATAGCCAAGATATGAATTCATTCTCAATTTTCAGTTCTTAATTCGGATGTTTGCAGCATTCTTTGTATCCTATCTTTGCTATTTTTGGATTTATGTATTGATTGATTGAGGATGTTATTGAAAAACATCCATTATCGCTTTCCAAAAAGAGAATTGCAATGGTTACACTAAAAGTAATACAATAATCAATTTCGAACAAATAAAGGCAATAATTGTAAAAATTGTAACGACAG
The DNA here is from genome assembly GCA_029962745.1 of Echinometra lucunter. Lineage (NCBI taxonomy): Eukaryota > Metazoa > Echinodermata > Echinoidea > Camarodonta > Echinometridae > Echinometra > Echinometra lucunter. Next base: position 2,237,457 of record CM057171.1, read on the forward strand.
TGAAATAGCAGATAATATAAAAATCATATTAAGATATGTAATGAAAAGCAATATTACCTGATCACCAATAGATTCGTCGCTAACATTCAGCAATAAACACATATATACATATTTCGAATCAGAGATTAATTCTTTTACCATTGACAGAGAACTAAAAATTTAACGAGACAAAAAAAGCAATGAGGAATAAAATCAACCAGAATGTATATAATAACAAATGTTATTTCTTTGAAGGAAATAAATGTGAATGAATTTCAGTTAACAATAAGTAACTTTACTTGCAAATTATGCTTTTTCAAGTAGAGAACGTACTCGTGTAGACTTACCTAAACAAAATGAAAAATCACGATACCACGATGATATTCATAAGGCTGGTTTGTTTTAAATTGTTTTGAAATCAATATGTCATAATGATCAATGATGCAACATGTCATATATTCTTCAATGTTTTGAAGATGATGGGGAAGGCTTCTGGTAAAGCATCTGCCTCTACTGGTTTCATGGCGCTTAATGCTCCAGTATGTCTCGCAATTTCATATTTAGTCTGTGTGTCACATAACTGTTTTTATTTTTGTTGTGAACCATTGAAAGCATTATTATTCCTGAAATGACGACATAGCTGGGAACAGATAAGTTTTGAGGGCCGCCATGAAAGTGGAGACCACCACTCCTAATAGATGACTTCTATACATGTTTCAATTTTGTATATGTTAATCGTAAGTTGAAGAATTATATTGCTCTAGGAACATCAACTGCTAAATGGGTTAGCACTTCATGATTCTTTCTATCTTAGCAGAAAACAGAATAAACGTTAACTAGGTTGGATAATTGTTCATTTGATCGTATATGTCAGGCTTCCTTTAAAATGATTGTATGAAGCTGATAAATAGATTCCTCTCGTTATGGATCATGATGAGCATTCTGGAGGATACAGTCCTACATCCTGGCCTCCCAACCATGTCTGACTTTTGCAGTGTGGCTCCTCACTGAAATTTCAATTAAAAGGGAGAGAGAGGGAGAAGAAGTGTTTAAAAAAAGGCAAATATCTATTTTTTTTTCTTAAAGTCGGCGTATAATGGAGTTCCCAAAAGGGTTATATTCAGAAAGCATTTTATCTTAATTTTTTCTTGATTATTCTCAGGAAGGTATTGGAGGGATATATAGAATCACTGGCGTCGCTAAAGGGGGGGGGGGGGGTGTGGGGGTGTGGGGGTGTGACACCCCCCCCCCCCCCACTCAAAATTCTTGTCGGCAAATTCACGATCGCTGTCGGCCAAAAAAAAAGGGAGAGAGAGAGAGAGAGAAAGGAGAAGGAAGAGGAAGGAGGAAAAAAAAGGAAAAAAGAGGAGTAAGGTGCCCAAATAGAGTCATATTCGGCTTATTTACTTGTGCATTTTGACGACGAAATAATACTGGTACCACGAAAGAGAGTGTATATTTTTCCTTGCTCGCTGCGCTCGCTTGTATTATATTTAGATACAGGATGTTTTCGGAAAGCAAACACATTCGGCTAGTGAGATAAACACTATATAGTCTAGATATCTTTAGGCCCATCATGTATTTTGATGAAGTATTACTTCTACCATAAAAAAGAGTATGTATAATTTTCCTAGCTCGCTGCGCTCGCTCGTTTTATATTCAGATACAGGATGTTTTCGGAAACCAAACATATTCGACAAATGAGATGAACACAAATATACAATTTAGATAAATTATCTTTAGGCCCATCATGTATTTTGATGAAGAATTATCACTTCTACCATAAAAATAGTATGTATATTTTCTTCGCTCGCTGCGCTCGGTCGTGTAATATTTAGATATAGGATGATCTTAAAAACAAATAAATTAGGTAGGAGATGTGACCAAATATATCAAAATAGGTACCTTAAAGGCCAATCGTGTATTTTGATGAAGAACTTTCACTTCTACCATGAAAAGGATTATGAAGTTTTCCTCGCTCGCTACGCTCGCTCGTATAATATTCAGATACAAGATGGATTGGGGAAAGCAAACAAATTTTGCAAGCTATAGGCCCATCGTGTATATTGATGAAGAATTATCACCTACCATAAAATAGAGTATATATATTTCTCCTCGCTCGCTGCGCTCGCTCGTATAATATTTAGATACAGGATAGTCTTGGAAAGCAAATGAATTAGATAAGAGAGGTGACCAAAATCAAGATATCCAAAAGGTCCATCATGCATTTTTTTATGAAGAACTTTCACTTCAATCATGCAAAGGAGTAAATATGTATTTTTCGCTACGCTCGCTCATACAATATTCAGATACAAGATGAATTTGGGAAAGCAAACAAATTCGACAAGTGAGGTGACCAAATGTACCTGTATAAGTTAGATATCTCATAGTTAACACCATCGTGTATTTTGATAAAGAATTGTCACTTCTACCATGAAAAATAGATTTTTTCCTCGCTCGCTACGCTAGCTCGTATAATATTAAGATTTAGGATGGTCTTTGAAACCGAATGAATCAGGCCAGAGAGGTGACCAAATATAATTAATTTAGATATCTTTAAGCCCACCATGTAGTTTGATGAAGAACTATCACTTAAGTATGTAAGAGAGTGTATATTTTTCCTCGCTTGCTGCGCTTGCTTGTATTATATGTAGATACAGGATGTTTTCGGAAAACAAACACATTCGGCAAGTGAGGTGAACAAAATATAGTTCAAAAGGAAAATATGATAGAGGTGCACAATTGAACATGCCTCAATGGGCTTTATACGGTTGAATTTATCGACGTTGGTCGTCGGCAATCGGTGGCATTATTTGTCGGCAATCTGGCCTCTACACCCCCCCCCCCCCCATTCAAAATAGTCTAGCGACGCCCCTGTATAGAATACTCACATTCGTGCATGACGACCTCAGCTGCATGGCCTAACCCAGCATTTTGTATTGCCAGATGAAGTTCATCCACCTGTTCACTCGGTCGAACCCGACGTCTCCAGTCACAGAGCATCTCACTAAACCCTGATTTTGAGACACGGTTCAAAGACGTTTCTGCTCTGTCAAGGTATTTGTCTACAGTCGAATGCGAGAAGCCAAGCTGGTAGCCGAGAGACTGAGCATCCCTTGGTGTATGGATTACATCTGACAAGATCTCTAGAAGATTGTCGGAAACATACTGCAATCGCCCTTGCCTGCAGGATGAACATCGGAAAAGAGGCAACCGTAAAAATGAGCAACGAAAATATTTCCCAATTGTGGTTTTCATGCACAAAAATCTTGATTTTAGGAATGAATAACTACTCCCCTTATGAGACTCTTGAATAAGTGAATATTCATCTGGTATTTGATTTCTTTAAACAAATTTTGATAAAATTTCAATAATGATACATTTTGGTGCTAGAAAGGGATCCTGATAATAAGATAATCATAAGATATAATCATGTGAACACTGTGTGGCAAGAAGGATATAATCATGTGAACACTGTGGCAAGAAGAAGTAATAAAACCATCTAAACTTACGAATCCGTGATGTCGACTCCATAGTCCGGCTCAACTATACCAGTCGTAAAAATAATACAATAAAATTGAAATATAGTTTATTTTATACTTTTACTTTCATTACCCAAATATGCCAAAAACCTTTAAAATATTTTTAACAGTTATTTTTAATGGAAAAACATAATCCTTTTTTACTCCCGTCTGTGCTTGACTTTTAAAACAAAATTTTGAATGATGAAACTCCTTGATTTCTTCCGAATGAGAGAATATATGTGGTGTACAACAATAAAGATTATTACTGAATTTGTATGTCTCAATGTGAAATGAAAGTCAGTACTCTACGCTGCTCCTAATAATTGCAAAAGGAAGTACTTCTTGCAAAATTTATTTCGAAGCATAATGAAATTTAGTGCTAGGTCGATCTACTTCTGGCATCATACCTTCTATTGAGGTGGTAAACTCTTTCTCTGCAAGTGTCAATGAAACTTGAAGTATGGTGAGATGAATAGTCTTCTTTCCATTCTCTTCTGGAGAAAATTGAAGCTCGAAGTCCAGAGGCTTGCACTTTCCATTTAGTAGACTTTTCATGGGCACCTTGGTTGGGAATTTCAAAGGAATGATGATGACGAGGATAACAATGATCAGTTGATAATGCTGATGAATAAAATACCACTGGCAGTCCATCGTTACGATGATGACAAAGAACAACCCCTTGTTGTTTTTCTAGTGTTTTCTCGAGTGACTTCACAGTCCAATTCTGCTGGCACAGACTGCGGAAGCCACAGATAATTCATTCATAAAGTTTATCAACATTATAAGAGCAAGATGCTTAAGCATTTTTGGCAGCTCTTTTGCTCTCAGCAGTTTGATGGCGTTAATGATAATGATGAGGATTATAACAACAACAACAACAACAATAATAATGATAATAATAATGATGATAATAATAATAATAATAATAATAATACTAATAATGATGATAATAATGGAAATACTATTATCATTATCATTATCATTATCATTATTTTCAATCGTCATCAGTATCATCATTATCAATATCATTATCACAGTGATAATGATTCACAAGAAGTATATTCAGTCGCTACGAGACAGTACTTTCCAAAAGACTTAGTATCTCTATCAATAATTGAGTTACAAAAACAAATATAATATATTCACCATTATGTTAGCTTTTTTCGACCCGTCGTCGCACAATATCTTTAGGTCTCCGGCCTTTGGATCTGTAGAGAACTTGAATTCCTTTGTGACCTGGCAATAGGGTGTAGAAGAACTCTTCTCTTTCTTCTTTATTACCTAAGATATGAAAAAGTATAACTCAAACAGGAAATAGTGTAAATACAAAACTACTTTGCTGCCCAAGGTTGATCTTGGACACAATAATAATAACATAACATAACATAACATAACATAACATAACGTAACAACAAAATCATTAATACACATCCAGCGTATTTGTAAAATGACTGAAGCAATTCCGTTTCAAAATAAGCGATATAATATTTCATTTTAGATTTTATCCAGTACTTAAAACACGAAAGTGCTAAATACCTCTAAATAGTATTTGAATGGCTGAACTATGTAGACACGCAGTGATGGTCTCGCTGTAGAAGTAATGAATATGGGATGGAAGGCTGCACAAGTGAAGTGGACTCCTATAAAATCGGCCGTAGACAAGGTCCAGACTTGAAGATGACGTGTACGAAACTTGATAGTTTCTTTCGAGATATGGAAGCCCCGTGACGTGCTTGAAGAGAGCTTCCTGCGACCGAATGTTCCTTGAAAATAAGAAGAAAACAAATTACACAATGGGCTAAATGCTGATAGTTATAAGGATAGGAATTCATTTGGGAGAATTTTTTTGTTTTCATATTTACGCACGCAAACCCTCACACCGAGGCACAAGAAAAATTGGATTTTTGGTCCGGTGAACTATGTGGCTTTTAGTAGTTGCTTTGGATGGTTTGAGAAAGAAGTCAACTTAACTATTGAACATCCATTCTTATCATTTTTAAAATACCTGTATTGAAATAACAAGTAATAATATGGGAAAAGAAAAGCAAATATCACGATAATTACTGATTTGTACCTTGTCCTGTTTTTGTGTATGACATGACAGTAGAGTCATCTTTAAGATCTTGTCGATTGGCGCAGTAGGGAAGAACTACTGTGGCAGGCTTGAGTAGTTCCTGTGTGAGAGAACACTCTACAACTGGAGAAATGAGTACCTCATCGTCCTGCAGAGGAATCCTGGGAGTATCTTGGGTTCGTACATGAAGGGTGACAACTGATCGCATCCCTTTAGGCATAGCACCTTCGGGAATGGACACGGTAATACCAAGCTCGTGTAAACTTAGTTTGCCACCTTTGTGATCGATGGTAGCATGCGAGAAGAGGGCTGTACAACTCGGATTGGACGTCATAACTAAGTAGGGTAAAAGGATATCATCGAATAATTGAGATATTATGTAAAACATGCACTGTCAGAACAGTTATTACAAAAATTATTGGGTTGTTTAATATGAACCTACCAACAGTTGTTTAAAGAAAATTCCCATATGTGTTATATACAATTTTTTAAACAACAGTTGGTAAGTTCATATTTTAAACAGCCCAGTGACTTTGAAGCATATGTCTTTTACGATGTTTTTTGTTCATCACTGCTAATTCTTCAGTTTAATTCCACATCCTTGTGTTTTGATTTGTAACAATTATCAAATTAATCTTTTGAGAATCTGTATAGTAGAAGCTATTCTGAGTGTCATGATATTACAATCATTGTGTGCAACAATTTTCTGAGGTGTTTAGAATGCCGTAGCTTACGTTCCTTATTCTTTTAAAGGAACGTAGTGTTGTCCAAACAAATATTATGATTTTTTTCCGAGGGGGACGACGTGACAGCTTTCACGTGACAACTGTTGCCAAATCTTAAAGAAAGCCCATACACCTTCCCCCTTCCCCCTGTTTTGCACTATAATAAACCATGAGGCACAATGGTATTAAGAGCATGAAGTACCCTCTGCTACTTCTGCTGCTGCATCATTGAAACGAAAAGCCTGTGTAATTTCCAGAAGCCTCTTCCTAGTTCAACCTTGGCGGACCCATTCACCAAGCATCTTCACAGCGCTGCGACGGATCATGTGAGCGGGGAATGTAAAGGATGTACTTAGGAACTGCAAGATATCAGATGATCCCATGTTCAGGTGACCACACAAATCCAGTAGGTCCGTCTTTGACCGAATGCGTTTGGAGATTTTTTCACTGCCTGCGGACACGGAAAAGAAGCGTTTTATTGGTGTGAAGATAAAGATCCTGGACAAAAACCTTTAGCACATTCCTTAGTGCTCAATAAAGACAACAACAAAGACCACAGTAAGAAAGAACTATAAAACATTGACGGATGAAATGACTCGAAAGATTAATTAAACTGTTTTCATGGTCAGCATTCTTTCTTTTACCTCTTGCATTATTTTAATTCTGAACTTGAACTTTGCTAATCAGACCAACACAAGTCGAAGGGGGAGGGAGCCTATACCTTCTTTCAGATCTTGGATTTTGAATTCTGAGAGAAGTTGAGCAAAGCGATCTTCTCTTTCTTCGTCTCTCAAACCTTTCCTCCAACTTTCTATGATTTGTCGAGCCATCTTCTGCAGAGCTGATGAAATGGGTAGATCGATTAAATCAACCATGCCGTCAGTATTTAAACGAAGTGCCTTCCCAAGTGCTAGCAGTAATGGAAAACTCTTCACTGGCAGAGCGACACTACAAAGTTCCTTTGTGCTTGGTATGCCCTCACATCGGTCGACGTTCGAACTTTTTTCTTCAGCATCTATGTGAAAATGTTAAGTTGGAAACTATTTTATAAACTGTATTCTTTTAGTGACCCTATGGAGTTGACTTAGATCTTATTGATTCATATAATTATTATTATATCCCTCATGTATAGTTTTTTGCATTACCATTGTACACAGCATAAAAAGTGGAGAGTTTTACTGTAGATATTTGAGAGCGGGAGGTCATATACTATTAGGCGTGGTATAGTAAATTTCGGAATCCACGATCATCCCGCGAAGGCCGCGATCACCGATATTTCGGCCATCGATATCATTCTGGATTTCTTCAATTTTGCAGTGCGTGTACGTGTGCATGCATGTTTTGCAGCGCAGCGCGTAGCCTTGCCCAGCCCTATAGCCAGCGCTGCCAGGGCACCGGGCGCGTCTTTTTTTTCCCTACCGTTACTGCGTAAAATTGCAGAACTTCACTCAGGAAGCGACTTGTGCGAGAGGCTACACAGAACACACGCAGTACGCATGCGCGTGGACTTCTGACATCTCCAACTAGGAGTAGTAGGCCTAGTACGAATACTTACGCTGAAAGCATGGCTGAATGTAAAGGTTTATTAGGGTTAATAACTGCTTTTCGCCCGAAGCTTCGGGCGTCCATCAACCAACTATCGCGGTGTCAGCTGCACTTCAATACATGAACAATTCCATCCAAAACTATATAAACCTCTCATAATTCTCTACCACAAAGTATGAGTGACTTTTGATATAGTTATTTTTCTTCAAATCTAGCTTACATTATGTGTACGCAGCTAGCCCATATCACATGCATTGCAAGCCGACGCGATCGACGAACTAAGTCCACGCGCATGCGTAGTGCGGGTGTACTGCGTAAATCATATTCTCTATATTGATAATAGCCTCTCGCACTAGTCGCTTCCTGAGTGAAGTTCTGCAATTTTACGCAGTAACGGTAGGGAAAAAAAAGACGCGCACCGGGCCGGCCGCGTCTTTTTTTCCCCTACCGTTACTGCGTAAAATTGCAGAACTTCACTCAGGAAGCGACTAGTGCGAGAGGCTATTATCAATATAGAGAATATGATTTACGCAGTACACCCGCACTACGCATGCGCGTGGACTTAGTTCGTCGATCGCGTCGGCTTGCAATGCATGTGATATGGGCTAGCCGCGTACACATAATGTAAGCTAGATTTGAAGAAAAATAACTATATCAAAAGTCACTCATACTTTGTGGTAGAGAATTGTGAGAGGTTTATATAGTTTTGGATGGAATTGTTGTGAATTGAAGTGCAGCTGACACCGCGATAGTTGGTTGATGGACGCCCGAAGCTTCGGGCGAAAAGCATAGTGACACCTTTACATTCAGCCATGCTTTCAGCGTAAGTATTTGTACTAGGCCTACTACTACTAGTTGGAGACGTCAGAAGTCCACGCGCATGCGTACTGCGTGTGTTCTGTGTAGCCTCTCGCACAAGTCGCTTCCTGAGTGAAGTTCTGCAATTTTACGCAGTAACGGTAGGGAAAAAAAAGACGCGGGCCGGCCGCGCCGCGCCGGGTTTAACTGTATCGCTTGTGCATAGGATGCGCGTCATTCTCTCACTCGACAAAATGGCTGTTTCCAGCAGTGACCGTGCAATGGCTGCAAATTATTCCCGTTTTCACTGTTAAATAAGGGAGAATTGTTCAAATTCAACAAAGGAAATGACAGCAAAACAGGTCAGGTACGGTACAGACTTTCTGTGTTTCGTTATTTGTAAACAGTAAAGAAATATGATGATCTAGACCCTAGTTGTGAATAATTAACGAAGCCTCGGCCTAGTCCAACCTGTTAATGTTAGACCTGCTTCTCACGCAGTTCTACACTGGAACTTGGAATCAAAACGTGACTACATGCAGCAAGAACACAATGCAAGCTTCTCATGTTTCTTTGTAATAGCAGGATGCTAGCTCATGAGGGATATAAAACAAATATACAATGTCTTTCTTGGCTCTAGCATACTATGAGCATTCAGAGGCATGAAGAGTAACTTTCCCTCGAGGCAAATTTATATCCAATTTACTATACCCTCGGCAAGCCTCGGGTATAGTAAATTGTATATAAATTTGCTCTCGGGAAAGTTACTATTCATGCCTCTTCATTAGCTCATAGTTTTTGCTAGTCCCTCGAAAGGTATTGTATATTTGTATATTATACGGGTAAATCTATTATTGATTCTACCTGTATCTGATGTTGCTATGATATCCATATCTTCAGGCTCAACAGGTTCGCTTGGTTCCACTCGTTTCACAGTTGTATCTGGATAGGGCTCCTGGATGGTTTCGTCTGCAAGAAAAGTTCTCATTCCATTATGTTACCATAATCTTAGCAACCATTACTAGTAAGGCTTGAATACTGAAATTTCAAGTTTCGATAGAACACGCAATTTTCTCCAGCAGTACATGTACATGTATCAGTGTAGAGAGAATTCAGTCTCCCCATGAAACGTGTCTCGTAAGACTTGGAATGGTCAAGAATGCCGCTGTCAGCGATAACATCATGACTCTTATGCCACTGTTCATACGTTCCCACTACGCCCGTGGCTTCGAAATCATTTTCCTTTATCCATTCTGTATCGTTGAACTTCATCGGTATTCTATGTTCAAAATATTGTTCAATTTCAAGATAAGAAGGAGAGCAAGTTTCATATTTGAAGTTACTTTTCAAAAACAGCTTTAAAAATGCATCAAACACAACCCCCCCCCCCAAAAAAAAAAAAAAAAATAAATAAATAAAATAAATAAATAAATAAATAAATAAATAGATAAAACACTGCAATACAAATTTAAGCAAGGGACAACAAGGGAAAAATAAGAGGTTTTTTCAGACATCTCTTAAATCATGTGAGAATTTGAAAATTCTTGAATTTCAAGTGTAATGACCTCCTGATTGGGGACAACTATGCAACAGGACGATCGTGCTTTGGTCTTTCATGGATGTGTGAATATGGAGTAGCTCAGCCAAATAGGCGGGGGTTTGATTGACACAATTGTATGCGAGATATGAAATATTATACATGTATATATCACGATTTTAACAAGCAAGCAGTGAAGATCTCTTATGACAGGCGAAACATGGACACATTTATGTTTGATTAGATAGTGATTAGATTTCCGCTCATTTTTATGTTATTTATTACCTGACTTTGTCCTATTTGATGAGGAGACAGACTCCCATATGCATTCCAATGTCTCCGTCGCTTTAGACATTGATCTTTGAGACGCCTTCCACATGGAGAGCATTTGGATGTTAGCTTCTTTCCTGTTCTGCAATGCCTTATGTTTGATGTTATCAAGCTTTGTCTGACTGAATCCAAGTTTAGTGCCAATCTCATAGTAGTCGATACTCTTGATATATCGAGCCAGTTTAAGCAAGGTTTGGTCAGAAATTTCCCTGTTTATTGATAAGAACAATATAACACCTTATTTTGATTGTTTTGGGAAGAATTGGCTATTTATTGATTTAGATTTTCGTCAACACTATTACATTCTCAAGTTTTGTCTTGTTTTGATACCATATTGAAGCTTTGAGTAGAGAAGATATAGCTGGCCGCAATGCATTACAAACAATATCAGCAGATTTCTTTTCAATTTGTTTGGGCCATTCCCTGAAAACTAAGGATGCTTAAATCTCAACATGGGTGTCGATGTTTATTCGTGGTTTGGGATTGATTGGTGGCGATTATTTGCGGGGAGGGATCTCGAGCGTTTGAAGCGCATGTGAATTCGCATTTCAGAGCATTTGAGAGTGGTTTTATTGCAATTATTTACGTGCCATATCCCATAATGTTCTTTGAATTCTTGATTTGAGTCGTGAAATAATGACGATGAAGTAGTAGTCATATCAAGAATAATCATCACCATCATCATCCTCATCATTATCATTCATTATTTTATCATGTCTTATTTGACTTGAATTATTCGGGGATAATAATAGAGACCATCCCCCAGGTAAAATAACAAGGGTAGGGACATATCACCCCTCCTTCCCGTCCCCGAATCGACATCCACGAATCTAAACATGCAAAGAGGAAAGCTCTTGGAAATCGGAAACAATAATCACCAAGATGTCTGCATCCTCCTGACACACCATCGGGACAAATATCATTATCATGATTATTGTCTTTAATTCTTTATTACCCTTTCTACCCGTCTACTTCAATCGTTTGATAGCAAACAAGTATTCTTTATATTCATATCTATTGTAATATATTGTTTTTGTTGTTCTAGTGTTAGTTTTGTTTTATCTGATACAGTTCCTTTCCCGTTCGATGAGTGAACAGGGAAATCATTTTTTTAGATTCGATGTCCTTACATCTTATAAATATGTATGGGCGGCGGAGCGTCTTTCAAAGGGGATGGGGGGCACCAGCGAAAAGGGGCACTTTGGGGGGAAAGGGGCACTTACAAAAAATAAAAACAAGAAGGAAAATATACACCCTACATTCAATATAACACACTATCAGGGGGCATTTTGACATACTAATTTCATATTTATATGATAATAACTACTTTGCAATTTATACTGCTCTGTCTTACTCATTTGCGAGCGAGCGAATCGAGCAAACAAAAATGCTAAGTATTTTTGCTAAAAGCCATGGTATGTGCAGTATATTTATAATGGCCTATACTGATAAAAGCTACCGAAAATTCATTTCATGGATGTTCCATAATTATCACTGTTTTCTTCCATTTACTCTCTATAGTGTTCCTTATGGTTACCAAGCTATAATGCTTTCAATGCATTTGTGAGATCTCATAGCGGCTGGTCATATTTTATTAGAGAAAATATTCAAATTGAATGGGGCTTTAAGCACAATACCATCAGGAATAGGAGGACAGATAAAGACTTTATGGTTACAACACACTACTTGAAGCGCCTTGCGTGAAATAAAATACGTAAGCGTGAGCTACCGTAGCGAGCAAGGTTTGGAAAAAAGAAAGGTAAAAAAATACTCTCATTGCTTCACAAGTACCGTTCCTTCCAATTAAATTTGTGAGAGGCGCTGTGTCCTTCCTGTCCCCATCTTCCTCTGCCTTGCTCTATAAAGCCTCTCAGATTCATTGCATAATTATATCTACGCAATGTCATTGTATTTTATTTCTGTTGGAAATGATTATATATGAATTTGAGTTATTCGTAAATGGCTCTTTCGAGGACTTTACGGAGCTTACCGGAGGCGAATTTTAAAGAAGAGGAAATGGCACAATAGAGAAAAGGGGCCTTTATCAGATTTGAAAGGTGAATCTATCAGGAGAATCGTACTATTTTAAACGAAAAAAGAACTGAAAATGGGCACTTATTATAATCAAACCGGACACTCCTCAGACATGGAAAGAGACAATTATCAGATTCGAAGGGCACTAAATCGTGAGAGATAGCATTTACTAGAAAGGAAAAGGGACACTTATCAGAAATCAAATTGGTATATATCAAATTTTTAAAAGGGACACGTCGCCGTAGAGGTGCCGTAGTCGAGTGGTTTAAGGCGCTTGACTGTAGACGCGAAGGTCCGGCACGGCACTTATGCCCTTGAGCAAGGCATTTTATCTACATTGCCGTTTTATCGTCTATCAAATAAAGTGATGTGGTGTTTGCATATTGATACCAACGCGTGCGTGTGTTTAAAAAAAGGGGACACGTCTTGCCCGAATGGAAAAGGGACACTATCAGAAAACAAAAAGGGCGCTAATTGCAATTATCTTACATTAACAGATGGATAAATTGGACATCTTAGAAAAGACTATGGCACTTATCAGAAGTAAATGAGGGCATGTATCAGATTTCAAATGGGCACTTATTAGAGGTGGAAATGGGCACTCTGTAGATGATGAGGAATAGCACTATGAAAAATGAAAAGAGTTAGTCACAGGGGGCAATAATCACATTTTAAAAGGGATGAAAAAAATGGGAGGCACGCGCCGCCTCTGTAAACATGTCTCTTTTGCCTAGTTCTATCTTGTGTCTCCTCGTCTGTTAAAAATAATAGGTTCAGCTTTTGGTCAGTATTGGTTTTATCATTTATGAGGTATCTCATTATGAAAAACAAAAATATTCTCACCCAGTGGAAGACACATCTGAAGATTGTTGATCCAGCAAAGGAAGAACGACATCGTTGCATTAGGAAAAAACACATGACGGATAACCACATTAGTTTATTTTGATATAACTACAAACTATTCAATAAGGAGGAATAACTTTTAGAAAATACATATTCTAATCTCCTCTTCACCATGGCAATCATGACAGTATTCTTGAAAGTTAAAGACAATCTCCTTTTTATTTGCTTTTATATTTTATTATCATTTATGTTCTGCTAAGTCTCTTTACATGGTTTAGTTATAACTTCAAATTCCCCCCCCCCCTTTTTTTAACGGTGTTCATTGCAATTCTTCAAGAGAAGTTTATGATGACCTTTTTGAAATACCTCAAAGGATGCCACTGAAAACATTGGCATACTTGGCTTCAAGCCATTTCAGCAGATATGGAAAATGTAGTATCATTTAATGAGCCTGTTTCTCACCACCTTGTAAACAGAAACATGGAACCATAATTATGTAAGTACTAGGAATCTTCATCAAATTATATTTATTCATATGAATTATGGATATATCAAATGTTTTACATATTTATTAAGCAGCAGAAATGAATATGTGAATTAATGGTGCATTATATCATGTCGAATAGAAACTAAAAATCTAATTCGGTAACAGCAAACCTGTTATTTCCATCTTTCCAAATTCTGTTTCTGCAGACTTTACGACCGAAAGAAGCATCTCCTTATTGTTTTGACCCGGTGGCTGTCCCTGTTTCCATTGGATCAGCATGTCACAGATGGCCTGCTGTCTATCGTTGAGCCTCTTATATTCGATTGCATCCAGTTGTGCTATCGGGAAACCAAGTGCGACTCCCAAATCATAGAAGTCACGGATTGAAAGATTTTCAGCTATTCTGATGATGTTAACATCTGAGAGCTCACTGTGAGGGTCTTCTCCGATTTCTCTGTAAAATCAAATGACTCCGTGGTTGACACTGTCATGACAGTAAACATTAACCGCAATATACAGCCTTAGAAAAATTATTTGAGCAGCTGTTTTTCTGGTTTAATATAGGAAGTGTTTATTACATCATTACTGGAAGGTTTGAAATAATCTTTACTAGCTATAAACTTTTGCTGAGTGTACGTCTACTCCCCCTTACAGTTATCCCCTACATTTACTAACCCTCAGGATAATTTCCTCGGACAATTACCCCTATGACAAGTACCCCAGGACATGTATCCCCAAAGGACAACTACGTCACAGAGTACATCAGAAGGACAGATACTTTAGAACTATTAATAGAACTTGAATTTCCTAGGGATGCTTTCCAGGGGGAGGGGTTCTTTGATAAAATGTCTACGAGGCAGTAATGATCTGGGGATGATTGTTCAGGGGTAAGCCTGATTGTATGTATAAACCATTTTTCACTTTTCTGTGGGCGCAACTGGCTACTTCTGATCATTTTATGGTTCTTGGGTTGCTTTCCAAACAGTGCTGAAAATTATTTTTCCTTCACAGCAGTCCTTTTTCATCTTGCAAGAATCTTTTATTGTTTGGTGACAAATCTTCTATCGTCTCTGATTCTCATGTCATTCAAAATATCTTGATTGACATTATAATAATGTCAATCAGTGTACAAACCAAGAGAAGTAACACTAGCTATTCATCCTCTTGGACATTTATAGTTTTTTAGGTGGTCAAAACTGTCTTCCAGAGGAGAAATGAAGGAGGGAACAATTTTCTGGGGAAATTTGTGCGGGGAAATTTGACCTGGTAGTAATTGTCCTGAGGTAATAGTAATAGGGGTAATTGTCTTGAGTAGTTTCAGTCTGTTTATCTCGAATTAACTCATAATAATCATTTTTAGTTCCACAAACAATGGATTTAACAATGATCTTATCCCCTAAAATAGAGCTGGTCTAATAATTTTTTTCCAGTGCTGTATGCATAAGCGCCGGATGCGGGAGAGGG
>CM057171.1:2253296-2287805 GCA_029962745.1 Echinometra lucunter
TGCTGCAGGCATTTATGTGTGAGTTGGTGTGGTACGTGGGCTTCATTTTGTTTGTTTTAATTAGATGATTCATCATAATGACTATACTTAATATTTACGTCCCATTGCACACTTTACAAGATCCAGACGAGTACAGCTTGCTGGAACGTTAGTTGGTTTGGGTTTCCTTTTTCTTTCTCGTCGGCACAATTTAACTTGCTTTTTGTAGTTTTCTGCATGTATGAAGATAGAATTGATAAGCTGAGCTTGAATTGAATCTAAATAAATAAGTTATAACTTTACTGAAATTGAAGTGACATCTATCATTATCTGGTCCTCCTTCTGTTTTGATTTTCAATATTAACATCTTAGCGATTATAGACCAACATGTATGCGAGAGTAGTGAGCATTCTTTGATGGACATATACAGTGATGAATATTTTTCTTTGTTGCAACAATATTTGCATGCACAAATGCACTGTTGCCTGTCACATTATTCAACATGCTATAGGCTGCACTTTGTAGCCGATAGATGATAATCAATCTCACTTCATCAATCTCTAACACTGGATGAAATAGCGCCCTCTCTATGCGAACTTGATAATGAAATTTCTTTAGTGAAGCTCTTCTTCATGCGGGCACGAATATCCTCTTTTGAGAGATCAGCACGGACTTGTGCTAGAGATTATATCCAACAATTCAAAACAACTCAGTTTAATAACAATAGTCAAGCAGACTGAAAAGATATTTTGCAGTCTTTTCCAAAAATTATGATTTTTTTTTTGTGATGAATCCCAGGCAGGTAAAATCTTTTCAGTCATGCAAGTCTCACCCTTTACCAAACAAGGAAAACTGGTTCTCTGGCCCATAAAAGATGATGATCTAGTCAATCCTGCAATTCTCCAAGCAAATGTGGATGAAACAGTGCCCTCTATTGCTGAGATGCCCACAGGAATTGAGTATGTTTCACTCAAACTTTTTTTATTCCTGTTTGGAGTCATGCCATTCTCTACTGAGAATTATTAACAGTAAATTAATTAAATAAATCCCAACGCATCTACCCATCCTTCATCGTCTAATGTTTTCTCCCGTTGAATACTGGATTCCCTCGTCCTGACCAGGGCATTGAATGAGGATATCTTCTTTTCAGCAATATGGGAAAAAAATGTTTTGTCTTTCATTCATTAGATCACGGTGCTTACCTTCAAGATAAAATCCATTTTAAAGGTCAAAGGTCAAACATAAACCAGGGAACAAGGGTCTACTACATAAATCCTACTGCGTCGCCATCTGAGATTTTGCTCTTGAGCATTTTCTTTACGACCAGGCGTCCTTATTCTTAGAAGCCATAACGAGGAAGTCTAGTAATAATACTTCAAACAGTTCGGGGAATCTCTTTTGAAGACGTAATGGTTGAAAAATAATCATACATCAATATTAATCATAATGAAGGTATTTATACTGCAAAGCATATCTAACAAAGGTTGCTCAAGGCGCTTACATTGCAATGAGTTATCATAAACGAAATTATTACTTCAGCAGTGCCATGTACCATTTACAAACCTGGGTAGTGAGCAGCAAAGGTGGATTAAATGTCTTGCTAAAGGACACAAAGAGCCAGGCATTGGTAGGAACCAAAATCACCACCATTTGACTAAGATTGCGCGCTCTTTCCAACTTGGTATGTAAAGTCATGGCAAGAATCTTTCACATGATTGGCGCAGTTTGGGTTAATCATCAGAAACTTGTGTTAGAAATGGTATTCAGCCATTCAAAACAACTTTGTTATAAACCAAAAATAGAAAAGCATGTGAAAAAGAAAATGAAAGAGGAAATTGATCTATGTCTGGCTTCATAAACAAAACTTGTATGCAGATGTCAACCAGGAATGTGGGACGGGCTTTGCAAATTCTGTTGTGACGATGAGTACAAAGAGCGTACAGACTTCACGGTGGAAAAACAGCTTCTATTCTAATACTTATTTTTGGTAGAGATATTATCACCGTCAATACTATGGTGAAGGGAAATCCTAGATGAATCTGCTACCAGACAAAAATAGGGTTTGTATTCAGATTCATGGCAATAACGCTCCATTGGAGCAATATAATGACTATTCTTTAGATCATTGCGAGTTCGTGATAGAGATCACAATTATCCAAACATTCCATACAGCTCTTTTAACCAACAATAGTCTAGCTGCACTTGAAAGACATTTTACAATCTTTACAAACCATGTTCGTACTTCACTTCGCAATGAATAAGAGTCAATCTTTACCGTCGCTCACGTCTGTTAAATTGGGAATAATCATGAAAAGGTTATGTGTGTGTGTGTGTGTGTGTGTGGGAGCGTGTTATGGTCTTGTGGACTAAAGGGGGTATCTCAATGGGCTTGAAACTAGTTTGCGACTAGTTTGCGACTCCAGATTTTGCTAGTTGTAGAGACGTCTCCTGAAAATTATGAAGTCTCCGAGGAGTCGCAAGAAATTCGAACATGCTCGATTTTTTGGAGACTTTATACAGTCTCTGCGAAGTCTCCGCGACGTCTCTGAGACGTCTCCATTAGTTGCGGAGACTAATTATATTCGCGACTGCTGAGACGTCTCCGCGATATCTCTAAGACGTCTTTAAGACGTCGCGGAGACCAGGAGGAGACCAGAAAGACTCATGAGACGTTGCAGAGACATCTCTGCGACTCTACCTAAAGATGTTTGACCCACTTTAGAAACCACGTGACTGAACGCTTGCTGACATTCTCCTGGTCCAAGTCAGGTTCGTGATCCTGCAAACGCTCCATCCTAATTACTTTGAAACTTGTCGCAGAGACGTCTCTTTGGTGAGAGCTTATTTTGGAGACGTCTCTGCGACTGCAGAGACTACAAGTCTCTGAGACGTCGTTGAGACGTCTCCGTTGGTGAGATAGGGCCTTAAGTACCAAATTGAGATCCGTCAACCTGAAAATACTCAGCTCAAAAGCACAGCAAAACTCGCAGCTTATACTCATTAAAGCTTGTTCAAGAGCAATCCAACAAAACATAGCACAAGTTATGTTTACGATATCATTATGATTTGAGGGATCCAAACTCTACAAGCATTGTTTTATAGTGGATCCCTCTTGTTCCATAAAAGCGTATACTGTATATATTCTTTTGTAGATTGACTTTGTTTCATATTTCAATTTATGTAAACATAATTATCCTGTCATTGTAAAAAAAGAAAAAAATATGAATACTTTTGTATGTTTGATCTTTTTTTCAAAATTTATTATTTGTTTTGTGGAAATGAAAAAAAAAACTCTTGAAGTCTTGAAGTCTTGAACTGTTCCTTGACTAGGGAATTAAAGTGTTAGCATGATAACAATCCAGTTAACCGCTTGTAAACTCGTTTCTTTTTCTACCTTTATAGGCCAGCTTGTTGATGACGCGTCAAAGAAAATAAAAATAGCAGGACGCCGTGAAATGGCGTGGAAGGGTAACACTTTATGTTTACGTGTACTTTGGCGCCTTCCGCGTTTTACCTCAAATAATATTTACATTCCAGTTTATGAGGAAGAAACGGTGCAACGTTCTGCATTTTCATAGACTCACATATTATCCTTTGCTTGAAATTATTGTCCATAATTTTTATAAACAAGCACATTTTATCTAAAGCGCCTGGTTCAATCCGCGATAATCCTAATGCAGTTGATAGTAGAAGACTGTCACCATGGTCATGCTTGCTCAGAACAGAGAGATGCCTACAGTTAAACGCATGGGTGTCGATTTATGACCGCGGAGCAAAGCGATCGAACGGGGAAAGGGTGTGGAGGTTCATACATAAAGGATAGACTAAGCAGGGGGGTAGGACCTGTTTTTTGTTGCCCATATCTCTGCATTATTAGTCCAATCTACCGTTCTTCCAATTAACCGTACAAAATTGTTTTCAAACAATATCGCAGAGGTATATTCTCATTACTTGAATGAGAACTTTAGGGAATTAAACCTTTACTTAGAGTATGAATTATGAACATTCCGTTTATTTTGCTGGAGAGCGAAGCGAGCGAGCCGAAAATTCCACTTTCTAGCTATAAAAAAAGTTATTTGTCGTCAAAGTACACTCAAGCAATATATGATATTTGACTAATTCAGCACCTCACTGGTCCAATTGTTTACTTTCCTAAACCACTGTATATTTCAAATATTACAAGCGAGGGAGGCGAGATGGGCGAAAACACATTCTTTTCGTGATGAAGTCTTATTTTCTCATCAAAATCCACCATAGGTCTATAAAATATCTACATTACATATTCGGGTGAGCGCAGCGAGTGAGGAAAAAATTACGTTCTTTGATAGCCTCAAAGATATCTAAAAAGCTTTTGATCACCCGATTGCCAAATAATGATGCTTTATGGCGCATCGCCTGTCATCTAAAACCATTTTGTTTCTATGAGTGAGCGAAGCAAATTGCCTAGAAAAACTTCTTCTTTCTAATAAAACATAGAATTTCAACCAAAATAATTAAGGCGATTTTTATGATGTACCGTTTCCCTGCATTCGAAGAAAAGCTTTACATCTCGCCGGAAAAAAATCACAATATTCGAACGTGTTACTGAGGAAATAGGAGTGCTTGCCTCCTGATCTTGTTTCTATGAGCGAGCGAAAAATGAGCTAATTTTTTATACTGAGAACAGCTTGGTTCTAGTGTACTGTTACTCCTATTTTATGATTTTAATAACATATACTTTATCAGCATCCTCCTTTCTTATATTTGGTATGATAGGAATAGGCCACCGGTCACAGGCCATTATATCATGAACATTCTTCTGTCATGGGCCTTCTTCCCGTTCGACTCCTTGCAGTTATAGTAAATGTATAACATTGAATAGAAAGACAAGATGCAAACCAGTTTCATTTCTTAATAAAAACCTGATAAAAATTTCAACTGGCATTGGATAAGATAACAAAAGATATTAAATGCAAGTAGAACACTAATAGCATACTATTTGATGGAAAGACACGATGCAAACTGATTTTACTTTAATACAGACAGTAATATCATACAATTGGTTGGGATACTTAAAATGCGAGCGAGCGAAGCGAACACGCGCTGAAAGCTTTTTCTGTTCCTTTCCTTTTAAAAATGTTTTTTTTTTCTCTTTTCTTTATTCTCTCCGTCTTTGTATTTCATTTTTTTGGGGAGGGGATTATATGAGGCAGTGAACTTTTTCATGTTTTTCGTGGTGAATTATTTGGTGGATAATTGTACAGGCCATCCCCCCTGACCAAATATTGGGGGGGGGGGGGCAATATATCCCCCATACCCCCTCCCTCGGGATTGACATCCATGGTTGAATGGCAGCGGGAAAATAACTTTATAACAAAATGATCTGCATTGAATATCTGAGATTTAGTTGAGTGCACAAGTATGGAAATGCCTGATAAAGAGTTTGCCTAGCCTTTTTGGTTGATCACTCCTTTCGCATGCATAGTGTGCGAAATATAGAAAATCATATACCAGCATGGATCAGATTATGTAGTGTAAAACTGACTTCTTCTGTGATAAAACTACGACGATCACAAGACACGTTTAATCAGAAGAGGGTTGTACTGCTAAGAAAGCACATCTATGCTTGGTAGTAAGCGACCAGGGAACTGACGACGTTAAGTCCCTCCAAAGGATTTGGCGATTGTTTCGGACCATTTGGTCACAATATATGTTGCACACAATCGAAAACATCGCAAAACAGTCGCATCACCAAGTGTGAAAAGGGCTGTACCAAGGGAATTAACACATCCACTTGGTTTCGAACCAGGTACCGAGGCCATGTGTGCTATGTGTTCACCAGTAGCGATTATCATTATTCTGCCCTGCAAAGAATGGTCATCTTGATATCATCAGATTTTCTATCTTTTTTTTTCACATTTCATTGTTTTTAATTTCCAAACATTAAAAAAATAAGCAATGTACGAAAGTACATTGATTACATTCATTACAATTTCAAATTTGAAATAAATTATTACATTATCCATTTTTTTCCCAAGCTAGCTCTTTAAACAATTCAAAACAAGATATCGGATCAGTCAAAGAGCTGAGTTAAAATGGAAAACACTCAATTTGGCAAAGACGAGGATGATTTACACAGTGCTGCAATGAATGGTCATCTTAATGTGACCAAACATCTGGTCAGTCAAGGATCTGATGTAAATAAGGGAAACGATGACGGAGCGACTGCATTACACTATGCTGCAAACAATGGTCATCTTGATGTCACCAAATATCTAATCAGTCAAGGATCTGAGGTGAACAAGGGGATAAATGACGGACGGACGGCATTACACTTTGCTGCAAAAAATGGTGATCTTGATGTCACCAAATATCTGATCAGCCAAGGAGCTGAGGTGAACAAGGAGGAAACAAACGGCTGGACTGCCTTACACTTTGCTGCACAAAATGGGCATCTTGATGTCACCAAATACTTGATGAGTCAAGGAGCTGAGGTAAATAAGGGAAACGATGACGGAGTACCGGCATTACACGGTGCTGCAAAAAATGGTCATCTTGATGTCACCAAATATCTGATCAGTCAAGGAGCTGAGGTGAACAAGGGGATGAATAACGGAGTACCGGCATTACACTTTGCTGCAAAAAATGGTCATCTTGATGTCACCAAATATCTGATCAGCCAAGGAGCTGAGGTGAACAAGGAGAAAACAAACGGCTGGACTGCCTTACACTTTGCTGCACAAAATGGTCATCTAGATGTCACCAAATACTTGATCAGTCAAGGAGCTGAGGTAAATAAGGGAAACGATGACGGAGTACCGGCATTACACGTTGCTGCAATAAGTGGTCATCCTGATGTCACCAAATATCTGATCAGTCAAGGAGCTGAGGTGAACAAGGGGATGAATGACGGACGGACGGCATTACACTTTGCTGCACAAAATGGTCATCTTGATGTCACCAAATATCTGATCAGTCAAGGAGCTGAGGTGAACAAGTGGATAAATAACGGACAGCCCGCATTACACTTTGCTGCACAAAATGGTCATCTTGATGTCACCAAATATCTCATCAGTCAAGGAGCTGAAGTGAACAAGCAAGAAACACACGGCTTGACTGCCTTACATATCACTGCAGAAGAAGGTCATCTTGATGTCACCAAATATCTGATCAATCAAGGAGCTGAAGTGAACAAGCAAGAAACATACGGCTTGACTGCCTTACATATCACTGCAGAAAAAGGTCATCTTGATGTCACCAAATATCTGATCAGTCAAGGAGCTGAGGTGCACAAGGAGGAAACAAACGACTGGACTGCATTACACTTTGCTGCACAAAATGGTCATCTTGATGTCACCAAATATCTGATCAGTCAAGGAGCTAAGATAAATAAGGGAAACGATGACGGAGCAACTGCATTACACACTGCTACAATTAGTGGTCATCTTGATGTCACCAAATATCTGATCAGTCAAGGAGCTGAGGTGAACAAGGGGAGAAATGACGGACGGACGGCATTACA
Organism: Echinometra lucunter; assembly: GCA_029962745.1. NCBI lineage: Eukaryota > Metazoa > Echinodermata > Echinoidea > Camarodonta > Echinometridae > Echinometra > Echinometra lucunter. The sequence continues at coordinate 2,260,777 of CM057171.1, forward strand.
CTTCGCTTCAGAGAATGGTCATCTTGATGTCACCAAATATCTGATCAGTCAAGGATCTGAGGTGAACAAGGCAGTAACACACGGCCTGACTGCATTACACGGTGCTGCAATAAGTGGTCATCTTGATGTCACCAAATATCTGATCAGTCAAGGAGCTGAGGTGAACAAGGGGATGAATGACGGACGGACGGCATTACACTTTGCTGCAAAACATGGTCATTTTGATGTCACCAAATATCTGATCAGTCAAGGAGCTGAGGTAAATAAGGGAAACGATGGCGGAGCAACTGCATTACACTTTGCTGCAATAAGTGGTCATCTTGATGTCACCAAATATCTGATCAGTCAAGGAGCTGAGGTAAATAAGGGAAACGATGACGGAGTACCGGCATTACACTTTGCTGCACAAAATGGTCATCTAGATGTCACCAAATACTTGATCAGTCAAGGAGCTGAGGTAAATAAGGGAAACGATGACGGAGTACCGGCATTACACGTTGCTGCAATAAGTGGTCATCCTGATGTCACCAAATATCTGATCAGTCAAGGAGCTGAGGTGAACAAGGGGATGAATGACGGACGGACGGCATTACACTTTGCTGCACAAAATGGTCATCTTGATGTCACCAAATATCTGATCAGTCAAGGAGCTGAGGTGAACAAGTGGATAAATAACGGACAGCCCGCATTACACTTTGCTGCACAAAATGGTCATCTTGATGTCACCAAATATCTCATCAGTCAAGGAGCTGAAGTGAACAAGCAAGAAACACACGGCTTGACTGCCTTACATATCACTGCAGAAGAAGGTCATCTTGATGTCACCAAATATCTGATCAATCAAGGAGCTGAAGTGAACAAGCAAGAAACATACGGCTTGACTGCCTTACATATCACTGCAGAAAAAGGTCATCTTGATGTCACCAAATATCTGATCAGTCAAGGAGCTGAGGTGCACAAGGAGGAAACAAACGACTGGACTGCATTACACTTTGCTGCACAAAATGGTCATCTTGATGTCACCAAATATCTGATCAGTCAAGGAGCTAAGATAAATAAGGGAAACGATGACGGAGCAACTGCATTACACACTGCTACAATTAGTGGTCATCTTGATGTCACCAAATATCTGATCAGTCAAGGAGCTGAGGTGAACAAGGGGAGAAATGACGGACGGACGGCATTACACTTCGCTTCAGAGAATGGTCATCTTGATGTCACCAAATATCTGATCAGTCAAGGATCTGAGGTGAACAAGGCAGTAACACACGGCCTGACTGCATTACACGGTGCTGCAATAAGTGGTCATCTTGATGTCACCAAATATCTGATCAGTCAAGGAGCTGAGGTGAACAAGGGGATGAATGACGGACGGACGGCATTACACTTTGCTGCAAAACATGGTCATTTTGATGTCACCAAATATCTGATCAGTCAAGGAGCTGAGGTAAATAAGGGAAACGATGGCGGAGCAACTGCATTACACTTTGCTGCAATAAGTGGTCATCTTGATGTCACCAAATATCTGATCAGTCAAGGAGCTGAGGTAAATAAGGGAAACGATGACGGAGTACCGGCATTACACTTTGCTGCACAAAATGGTCATCTAGATGTCACCAAATACTTGATCAGTCAAGGAGCTGAGGTAAATAAGGGAAACGATGACGGAGTACCGGCATTACACGTTGCTGCAATAAGTGGTCATCCTGATGTCACCAAATATCTGATCAGTCAAGGAGCTGAGGTGAACAAGGGGATGAATGACGGACGGACGGCATTACACTTTGCTGCACAAAATGGTCATCTTGATGTCACCAAATATCTGATCAGTCAAGGAGCTGAGGTGAACAAGTGGATAAATAACGGACAGCCCGCATTACACTTTGCTGCACAAAATGGTCATCTTGATGTCACCAAATATCTCATCAGTCAAGGAGCTGAAGTGAACAAGCAAGAAACACACGGCTTGACTGCCTTACATATCACTGCAGAAGAAGGTCATCTTGATGTCACCAAATATCTGATCAATCAAGGAGCTGAAGTGAACAAGCAAGAAACATACGGCTTGACTGCCTTACATATCACTGCAGAAAAAGGTCATCTTGATGTCACCAAATATCTGATCAGTCAAGGAGCTGAGGTGCACAAGGAGGAAACAAACGACTGGACTGCATTACACTTTGCTGCACAAAATGGTCATCTTGATGTCACCAAATATCTGATCAGTCAAGGAGCTAAGATAAATAAGGGAAACGATGACGGAGCAACTGCATTACACACTGCTACAATTAGTGGTCATCTTGATGTCACCAAATATCTGATCAGTCAAGGAGCTGAGGTGAACAAGGGGAGAAATGACGGACGGACGGCATTACACTTCGCTTCAGAGAATGGTCATCTTGATGTCACCAAATATCTGATCAGTCAAGGATCTGAGGTGAACAAGGCAGTAACACACGGCCTGACTGCATTACACGGTGCTGCAATAAGTGGTCATCTTGATGTCACCAAATATCTGATCAGTCAAGGAGCTGAGGTGAACAAGGGGATGAATGACGGACGGACGGCATTACACTTTGCTGCAAAACATGGTCATTTTGATGTCACCAAATATCTGATCAGTCAAGGAGCTGAGGTAAATAAGGGAAACGATGGCGGAGCAACTGCATTACACTTTGCTGCAATAAGTGGTCATCTTGATGTCACCAAATATCTGATCAGTCAAGGAGCTGAGGTAAATAAGGGAAACGATGACGGAGTACCGGCATTACACTTTGCTGCAAAAAATGGTCATCTTGATGTCACCAAATATCTGATCAATCAAGGAGCTGAAGTGAACAAGGAAGAAACACACGGCTTGACTGCCTTACACGCTGCTGCAATTAGTGGTCATCTTGATGTAACCAAATATCTCATCAGTCAAGGAGCTGAGGCGAACAAGGAGATAAATGACGGACAGACGGCATTACACTTTGCTGCACAAAATGGTCATTTTGATGTCACCAAATATCTCATCAGTCAAGGAGCTGAGGTGAACAAGGGGAGAAATGACGGACGAACGGCATTACATTTTGCTGCAAAAAATGGTCATTTTGATGTCACCAAATATCTGATCAGTCAAGGAGCTGAGGTAAATAAGGGAAACGATGGCGGAGCAACTGCATTACACACTGCTGCAATAAGTGGTCATCTTGATGTCACCAAATATCTGATGAGTCAAGGAGCTGAGGTGAACAAGGGGATGAATGACGGACGGACGGCATTACACTTTGCTGCAAAAAATGGTCATTTTGATGTCACCAAATATCTCATCAGTCAAGGAGCTGAGGTGAACAAGGGGAGAAATGACGGACGAACGGCATTACATTTTGCTGCAAAAAATGGTCATTTTGATGTCACCAAATATCTGATCAGTCAAGGAGCTGAGGTAAATAAGGGAAACGATGGCGGAGCAACTGCATTACACACTGCTGCAATAAGTGGTCATCTTGATGTCATCAAATATCTGATGAGTCAAGGAGCTGAGGTGAACAAGGGGATGAATGACGGACGGACGGCATTACACTTTGCTGCAAAAAATGGTCATCTTGATGTCACCAAATATCTGATCAATCAAGGAGCTGAAGTGAACAAGCAAGAAACACACGGCTTGACTGCCTTACATATCACTGCAGAAGAAGGTCATCTTGATGTCACCAAATATCTGATCAATCAAGGAGCTGAAGTGAACAAGCAAGAAACATACGGCTTGACTGCCTTACATATCACTGCAGAAAAAGGTCATCTTGATGTCACCAAATATCTGATCAGTCAAGGAGCTGAGGTGAACAAGGGGAGAAATGACGGACGAACGGCATTACATTTTGCTGCAAAAAATGGTCATTTTGATGTCACCAAATATCTGATCAGTCAAGGAGCTGAGGTAAATAAGGGAAACGATGGCGGAGCAACTGCATTACACACTGCTGCAATAAGTGGTCATCTTGATGTCACCAAATATCTGATGAGTCAAGGAGCTGAGGTGAACAAGGGGATGAATGACGGACGGACGGCATTACACTTTGCTGCAAAAAATGGTCATCTTGATGTCACCAAATATCTGATCAATCAAGGAGCTGAAGTGAACAAGCAAGAAACACACGGCTTGACTGCCTTACATATCACTGCAGAAGAAGGTCATCTTGATGTCACCAAATATCTGATCAATCAAGGAGCTGAAGTGAACAAGCAAGAAACATACGGCTTGACTGCCTTACATATCACTGCAGAAAAAGGTCATCTTGATGTCACCAAATATCTGATCAGTCAAGGAGCTGAGGTGCACAAGGAGGAAACAAACGACTGGACTGCATTACACTTTGCTGCACAAAATGGTCATCTTGATGTCACCAAATATCTGATCAGTCAAGGAGCTAAGATAAATAAGGGAAACGATGACGGAGCAACTGCATTACACACTGCTACAATTAGTGGTCATCTTGATGTCACCAAATATCTGATCAGTCAAGGAGCTGAGGTGAACAAGGGGAGAAATGACGGACGGACGGCATTACACTTCGCTTCAGAGAATGGTCATCTTGATGTCACCAAATATCTGATCAGTCAAGGATCTGAGGTGAACAAGGCAGTAACACACGGCCTGACTGCATTACACGGTGCTGCAATAAGTGGTCATCTTGATGTCACCAAATATATGATCAGTCAAGGAGCTGAGGTGAACAAGGGGATGAATGACGGACGGACGGCATTACACTTTGCTGCAAAACATGGTCATTTTGATGTCACCAAATATCTGATCAGTCAAGGAGCTGAGGTAAATAAGGGAAACGATGGCGGAGCAACTGCATTACACTTTGCTGCAATAAGTGGTCATCTTGATGTCACCAAATATCTGATCAGTCAAGGAGCTGAGGTAAATAAGGGAAACGATGACGGAGTACCGGCATTACACTTTGCTGCACAAAATGGTCATCTAGATGTCACCAAATACTTGATCAGTCAAGGAGCTGAGGTAAATAAGGGAAACGATGACGGAGTACCGGCATTACACGTTGCTGCAATAAGTGGTCATCCTGATGTCACCAAATATCTGATCAGTCAAGGAGCTGAGGTGAACAAGGGGATGAATGACGGACGGACGGCATTACACTTTGCTGCAAAAAATGGTCATCTTGATGTCACCAAATATCTGATCAATCAAGGAGCTGAAGTGAACAAGGAAGAAACACACGGCTTGACTGCCTTACACGCTGCTGCAATTAGTGGTCATCTTGATGTAACCAAATATCTCATCAGTCAAGGAGCTGAGGCGAACAAGGAGATAAATGACGGACAGACGGCATTACACTTTGCTGCACAAAATGGTCATCTTGATGTCACCAAATATCTCATCAGTCAAGGAGCTGAGGTGAACAAGGGGAGAAATGACGGACGAACGGCATTACATTTTGCTGCAAAAAATGGTCATTTTGATGTCACCAAACATCTGATCAGTCAAGGAGCTGAGGTAAATAAGGGAAACGATGGCGGAGCAACTGCATTACACACTGCTGCAATAAGTGGTCATCTTGATGTCACCAAATATCTGATGAGTCAAGGAGCTGAGGTGAACAAGGGGATGAATGACGGACGGACGGCATTACACTTTGCTGCAAAAAATGGTCATCTTGATGTCACCAAATATCTGATCAATCAAGGAGCTGAAGTGAACAAGCAAGAAACACACGGCTTGACTGCCTTACACGCTGCTGCAAAAAATGGTCATCCTGATGTCACCAAATATCTGATCAGTCAAGGAGCTGAGGTGAACAAGCAAGAAACACACGGCTTGACTGCCTTACACGCTGCTGCAAAAAATGGTCATCTTGATGTCACCAAATATCTGATCAGTCAAGGATCTGAGGTGAACAAGGGGATAAATGACGGACGGACGGCATTACACTTTGCTGCGCAAAATGGTCATCTTGATGTCACCAAATATCTGATCAGTCAAGGATCTGAGGTGAACAAGGGGATAAATGACGGACGGACGGCATTACACTTTGCTGCAATTAGTGGTCATCTTGATGTCACCAAATATCTGATCAGTCAAGGAGCTGAGGTGAACAAGGGGAAAACAGACGGCTGGACAGCACTGCACTTTGCTGCAGGCAAAGGTCATCTTGAGATCACAAAATATCTGATCAGTCAAGGAGCTGATGTCAACATTGAGAAAACTGACGGCTGTACTGCATTACACACTGCTGCAAAGAATGGTCACCTTAACATCACCAATCTCCTACTTTCGCATCATGCTGATGTGAACAGGTCCACGAATAAAGGATCGACTGCTCTTCATCTATCCGCTGAAAATGGACAAGCTAATATTTCAGACTTGCTAGCAGAACACTCTAAGGTAACAACATTTTCTCAACATACATGACATATACTTAAATTACGAAGTGTCATATATATGTGTATGCATAAATCTATTTTATTTCACTGAACACTCTAAGTTCATATTAAATGTTGCAATACAATTATTCTGGAGCAAATGTCAGATCATGCTATGGGGAGGGGGGGGGGGTACCCGGTGCACTCTTATTTTGCTTTTCAGACTCAGTTGGAAATACATGTATCTCTTTGATAGTTGACGAGGGTTATTTTTTATCTTAATTTGTCTTACTAAATGCAGAAATTTTCTATCATTAACAGAAGGCTGGGAATTTAGATCAACGCGATGAGAATGGGCTGACGGCCATTCACCTCGCCATTCAGAACGGCCACTCTTCAGTTGTAGAGACTTTGGTTTGCCACGGAGCTGACCTGAACATCCAGTCAACCTCTGGAAAGACATGTCTTCATGAAGCCGTTATACTATTCAATCAATCAAGAAGCATCGCCCAATCCAAAGAGAAACTTCACCAGGTAAAACCTCCAATAGAATTATACAATCAAGTAATCTTCAAGTGCATTTAAAGTGTTGCTAATTGTAGATAAAACTTTCTAAAACATTTAATTTGCTTTGCCAAAATAGAACGCACAATTGCGTATTATCTGGAGGATGATCTCAAATGTAAACCAATGATCATGACAGTCAAATAAAGCTTGTCGTAAAAGCTCTTTCTCTTTTGATTTGCTTCTAAATTTATATCATGGTTAGTAGGCACTTCATCAAAAGTCAGAGTCAGTTTGGAGTGCAGCCTTTATCGTCTTTCCCGCTATTTTCCCCTCCGTACCTCCCGTTCCTCCGTAGGCAAAACAACAGGCGATCGGGAAAGCCGGTGTAAAAGAACTGTTTTATCCAATAGGCCTACGCTAAAAACCACTAAGATTAAGCCTAAAACCCTGTTCGGGTATAGACCAATTCCACCTCCGATTTATGTATTTGGCCCTCTATCGGCGACGCTGACAGCGATTGGCTCTGTGTACAAAATGAATGTAAGATATGAGATACGCCCTGATATTGTTCCATTTACTTTACACTAGATCAATAAAATAAAGCATGGATACATGGGTAGATGAGGTAAGACAATGGCCATGTCTGAGAGATGAAGGTATGATGTATTTTTGTACTTTCGATGCTTTTTCCCCTTCATTTTGTCAGTAAAAGTTCGATTGCAGCATAGAAGTCCGTGCTGCTTGCACTGCCGCACTAGCGGTACTGTACTGCCGCAGTAAACGGGAGCCCTCAATCTTATCATGTTTACAAAGTCATGTTTTCACTCATTAAATTTTACGCCAAACTACATAATTATAATATTTCTTGACTTCAAAGTCCTCTTTGTTAATGTTTTTTACCCACTGGCGACGAATTCCTTCACATTCCTTACGGAAACCTGTGCAGGGAGTACGGCTTCTCACACAAACAGGCTTTGTGAGTCAAAAGCGAGTGAATTTCGCACTCAGTTAGCATCCAATTTTTAAACTTTCTCAAATTCTTGTGGCATTTGAGCACCAAACAGCTGCAACTGAACTTCCCTGATTATTCCTCATTGCAAACATTAAAAGAAATCTGCATATATTGGTCAAAATAGACCCCCCCCCAAAAAAAAAAAAAAAAAAAAAAATCAAAGGAATGTATATAACGTGCTATTGATTTGTGTACTATAAAAGTTGGGGCGCCCACCGCAGTATGTTGACCAGTCTCCTGCCCTCTCGCGTTGTGGAATTGGTCTATAGAACAAACAAGTCATCAAATCAAATGCATGTTTTCATGTTACTTTAACTTCACCATCCAAAAACACATGAGCAAAGACATTTAAAATGGGACATACTTTTGATTCGCCATTAACGTGTTTATTGTGGTAACATAAAGGTCATGGTAAACTTCTTACAGAACGAGCAGACACCCGAGAAAGCACTTGTCAAATATCTCCTCCACCATGGTGCAAGATCTGACCTGAAGGATGATAAAGGGAATCTTCCACATCACTACACCGCAGAGGAAACTATTCAAAATTTACTGTTCTCTACGTAAGTCAATTATTACCTAAAACACTCTCCATTTAGTGGAGAGGATTATGGTGAGGATGACAAAAACTTTTTTGTGTGTGTATTTTATATTGTGTACTCTATCGTCAGTAAAACTGCTATGCCCTTTCCAGTCATTAAAATTCAACATTTCGATCTACAGTGTGTATCAAAGGGGAAAAGAAAGTACAAACTTTTAAAATATTCTCCGAAATCATACTATCACAAATGATATTTGCTTATGCAGTTTTAGGACTGTTCCATTGGATGACACTATTTTCCGTTTGAGTGAGTACTGGGTACTTTGATAAAACTCGCAAAAATTGCTTTGCCCATAAATGCCTCAGTCTTGAATTTGATCAAAGTCAGGAGGAGGCTGTAACTGCGTTATTTGTTTTGTTTTGTTTTGTTTTGTTTTTTAATCAATAATTGAATTGAACAATCATTCCATTTTAAGGCTCTACCTAGCAGCGCACACCAACAGTGATGTATGATGAATTTGATAAAAGGGAGTAGCGCGCTGCCCCCAAAAGTGGTTGAATGTATCAGGGGACCGTTTCATGAAAGTTGTCGGCACTGACAAGTTATCATTCACTGACAATTTCAGCAAAATCCTTGGTCTTGATTGGCTGAGAAGCACTGATCACTGACTGTTACTATGGTAACTGTCAGTGACGGACAACTTGTCAGTGCTGAAAACTTTCATGAAACGGTCCCCTGGACTCCTGTGTTCAAGTACAAACATATTGAGCATAGTAAGTTGCACTGAAAAGCTAGGAAAGCTACACCAGCTTCATCCAATGGCTGGATCACCACTGCCCCCACCCTTCTCCCACAAACGCCATCACCATTGCAGTCGGTGTCTTTCTATCACTGACAAGGCATCTGCACCAATCTTTCTTTTTTTCTCTTTTTTTTTTGCCTGAGGCGTGTTGGAGAGATTGAATGCAATAACAGGAGGAGAACCCTCACGTGTTCTTCTTCAAATTTTCTATTCCTGGTAAATATTACAATTAGACCCCATAAACAAGTTCTTGTATGAGGAAGAAGAATGTCAAATTTATTAATTAAAATGATTAGAATAATGTTTGAATATTTCTTCAATCAAACATGTGCATGTGGAAGATAACTATTACCATGCAATGCAGTGCATCCTTTCGACACGCCCCAGAAAATAAAGCACCCTCAACTGGTTCTAAGAAATGGGGCAAAGAAAGAAATTAAATTGAATATTAAACCCCAGCTTTTGTCCTCTTTCCCTTCTTGAAAGTGGAACATTTTTTGTCCATCTTCCTGTAATGCGTTGGCATTTGCATCCTTTCGACTTGGAAAAAGGAATTATGAGCGAAAAGGCATAATCTGCTATTTTGTGTGGGCCGTTTAAGTATGGGAGAAGGGTGTGAATAGGTATGGGATTAAGGATAAAGAATTAAATTATTATTGATACTTAACATAGAACATTCAGTTACTGCCTGCTTCTCCCTTTGATCAAATATAAGACTGAGGTGTTTTTGTGCAAACCATTTTTTTTTAGTTTTACAAAAGTAGCCATTAGTGTCTCACTCAAGCCTAAAATATTGTCAATACTCATAGTTTCATGCGATTGAACAGACCCCAACCCATAATTGCATTAAAAAATATCATATCGATATTATGAAATAAAGGTTAGGAGAATATTTTCAAAGTGTGTATTTTTTTTAAACTTACTGTATGATCTATCAAATGAAGAGCTTTCGTCCAAAAGGTGCTAAATCCATCTTTGTAACTTCAGAGAAAATCCATTTGTTTACCAGATTTTCTACAGGCGTCTATGGAAAAGTGACAGTGGAAGGTGCTTTTTTTGCAGTTGCTCAAAAAACCAGGTTAATACTTTTTGTTCAGAGACAGTTACTTACATTAACAAGGTATCAGTCACTACAATGTCATCAGAAACGGATTTAGCGCCTTTTGGAAACGAGTGTTTCAAACATCAGCGTCAATTTGATTTTTAGGAAAAGAAATAGAAGTGTCATTCATCCGCACATAATTTTCATCCCGTCTACGGTAAGCATGGCTTTTGTTTTGCAGGTCTATGTGTATAGGCTTACGTTCGTTAAGAACATTGAAGAAAGTTCACAGAGAGCAAGTATCCCCATTTTCTTAGATAATCATGAAACAAAGTAGGCCTATCGATGTGAAATCAATTTTGTTGTTGTTTCTAACATTTTAAACCGATCTTATGCTGTTTAGTCTTGAATTTATCTGATGTGACGTTAAGTCAATATTGAGGAAGATATTTCTCGGTATCAGATACAATGTAACTGTTATTACATAATTTCAGGTTATCGTCTGTGGAGACGACCAATACTTATCGAGGTAAGATTGATAAAAATAATGTAGTATTTACTGCGTTTCTTTTGACTTTGAGACCTTTAGAATTATCATTTACACTGTCGAAACAGTTGTTTAAAATTCATGGGGATGTATAAAATATGAATTCACCAACTTTTGTTCAAAGAAAAATGTGTGTAAAGCATATGGCGATTGTTTTTATAACAAAGATCTGTTGGTAAGTTCACAATTTTAAAACACCTAAATCAGTTTTAAACAACTGTTTGAACAATGTAGGAAATGACAAATTATTTCAAGTTCAAAAAATTGATATTGTGGGAAGATTTCGGAAAGACACATTATGCACTAGTGCAAATCAAAGCATCACCAATTATTTTCAGTAGCGCACCGAGTATGGCCGTACGCAGAATTTTTTCGGGGGTGGGGCAAAGTGCGTAAAATTTTCTAAGAAATACGACAGCGAGGAAACGAGGTGACCGAGCCAGTCATGAGGACGCTTTTGCATTTTTAAATTGAAATTAAAGGATATGGTATACACTTTTGGTGGATTTTTCGGTACAATTTTCAGTAAAAAAAAAAATGTTGCGTATTCAAAATTTATGCCCAGCCCCCCCCCCCCTCCCTGCTGCGTACGGCCATGGCACCGATTTTGTGCCGGCGTGTTGTGGTTATTTCTGACATGTTTTTAAAATTTTGGAAAAATGAAGCATCTCGCTATATACCACCATGTTTTTAATTCCAATTTTACGAGCGAGCGAAGCAAGCTAGCCGAAAATTCGAAAATGACAACTTTCTTTGCAATAAAAAAAAACATAATATTTCATTATCAAAATACACTATCGGACCATTATAGGCCTATATGATATTTCAATTAAATATTTAGTCACCTCGCTGCCAGTGACTCTATTTAAGCACGTCCCTGGTCTACTGTTTTCTATACGAAACCACCATGTCGCTAACCATTACGAGTGAGCGAAGCGAGAGGGAGGAAGCACACTTTTTTGTAGTAACCCTTCAGTAAACTACATTGTGAGCATATGAAACATCTAAATTATTTACCTCAACGCGCCCAATTTTTTTTTTTTTTTGCTTTATAAAAGTATTAAACAATTATTATTATTATTCAACGAGCGAGTGCAGCGTTACTTCGAAGTGTTATATCGCCATCGAAATATACAGTATATAAATAATCTAGTCGATCCTCATTATGCTGAATATGAAAACATGTAGGTACCTCAATCACCTCCTAAACCATTCTGTTTTTACAAGCGAGCAAAGTCAGCGACTCCCTCTCCCCGCATACACACACATATAAAAATATATATACCGCATATGTATGGTGGATTGGTTTTATCTACTGAAAGGGCCCTTTTCAGGTAAACATAAAGTGAAATCCAGATGTGGAGTTATATTATTAACATTCTATGAGTGGAACAATAGCAGCCTATAACATCAAAATGAGACACAGGATGCAAACTGATTCCTTTTATAAGGATAGTAATTAGCATCGGCATTGGTTAAGTTACTAAAATGCTAGCGAGCAAAGCGAGGGCGCGCTTCCCAATCTACCCTTTTCCCTTTCCTTGTATTCCCCTTTCTTTTCTCTTTCCCCCTTTTTTTTGCCAGCCGATGGGGGGGGGGGGGGGCGGGGGACGGGCCCCCATGCCCCCTTTCCCGTAGTTACGCCACTGGTTATTTTGTAGAATTTGTAATTGTGCCCAAGGCTTGGCAGCAGAATTTCCGTTACATAGTATTGGATTCCAATCTGGTGATTTTTTTTTCTTTACTATCCTTCATTTTCTTCTGATCATTTCCTCTCTTAAATCTCTTCACAAATGGAGACCAAGAACCTTTGATTGACACTGTTTCTGTTGATGTCGGATGCGACGCTAGAAGGCTAGAACTGAAACATCATGGCATATCAGTGGCTTTTCCACAAGGGGCTATCAGACAGAATGGCTCTTGCACTGTCACAGTAAGCATTGTAAGAGACTTACCCAGTGTTGACATCCAAGAGGACGAATCGTTAACCTGCTACGGCATCAGATGTGATCCTCCAAACATGACCTTCCAGCTGCCTGTCAAGATTAGGATACCACACTCAACCATAGTCATCAACCCTGATCAAGTGACTCCAGACATCGTTTCACATGTATGGGATTCATTCAAAGGTAAGTCAGTGTGTAGAATTCCATATAAGAAACAAATGGAGCAAAAATATTAACAGGTTATCTTTTACTGTGGATTGTATAAATGCAGCAAAACGTTTCTGGATAACATTGTGAAGTGGTCACAGAACACTTCTGTTGATTATGACATTCTGGTATCTGTGTCTTAGCTGCGCAATAACCTCCACCTAGGAAGCAGAAAGTGCCCCTTCGGAATCATTCCTGTCTTGGAACTAGTATCAAGAGGTATCAAGAGGTGGTATTTTTGTGCTTTTTAAAAGATTCGTAGATATCCACTAAGAAATAGGTTTTTAAAAATTATTATTGTTAAAAGTTTCAATCTAAAAACTAATCTAGACAGAGCTTTAGTCTTCGGAATTGGAGGAGTTTGTTAATACAAAACGTTTCATTTTTGTATCCTCATATCCAAGATCTACCAAAAACATCCAGAAAGCGATCATCCAGTTCATCGGAGCAACCTCCACACTGCAGGGTCTATAAGAAATATATTGAGCTCTACATTGATTACTGTGCTGAGTGGTGGGTTCTTATCCCCCTTGAGCAACATGTGGTCCGACACCAACTCCTGTGTACTCCATACGTACCAGACACAATAGAAAAGGGTAGAGAGGTTGAGATTCACTTTTACATGCATGCGGATGTTCCTGGGACAGAAAGGGCGAGTATTTCAAACTGCAATGAAAGGAAACTGACTATAAGCTACACTGAAGGATTTATATGGTGGCAAGTACACTCGACAACGTGAACTTCGCATCCCAGGTCACGAATTTCACGACTGGGAGTAAAGTTTGCGTCACGGGTCGCGAATTTCGTGACAGGGATGCAAAGTTTGCCACGAAAAGCAAAACTAAAGCTCACTTTGGTTGACTATGGCTGTGCAGTTCTTTCTTTGAATCATTCTCAAGTTGAATTTTGAACATATGAAAGGCGAAAAATTCTTTTGATCCTGGGACGCCGCGACCTAAAGTCACACATTCCAAACCTGCATGCGGACAATACCAATAAAGAGTTCTGTCTACGCGACAAGTGTAGGAGTGGCATTTATTCACGGCGACGTGCTGCTCTTTTCTTCGCTTTTAAACGATAAACTCAGGCTATCCATTTGTGATGGTGAGAATAGCAAACAGCGTGCGGTTTACTGAAACTAAAAGCTAGTGAACGAGGCGATGTGATTGTTGTGCGGTGAGCGGCTGGGGTGCAGGGGTCTAAGTGCAGGACAAAAAGTAAACTTTATATTGCGTTCATTTAAAATATTTACACCAAAATTCACCGGAATCACGCATAGAATATAACATAATCTTGAGCATGTCCCCTTTATTCCGGGCGAATAATGTAAGATAATCAGGTTCATGCCATTTTTGTTATATACCTGTATACTATAAATGGGTATATGGAATCTCGTAATGAGGGTGACGATTGTCTCAAAAGTGTTCTCAAAATTAGCGTGGGAAAGATATTATGCTCCTCCCACCCCAACCTCTTGAACTGTGGTTGATTGCATATTTCAATATCCGTAAATCATAATAATGATATAGTTCTTTTCTACTTTGAAATAGGAAATACTTGACGAGGAGAGGCAGCTGTCCTATCGAAAAGCCCATCGTTCGGTTCCATTCAGCATTGCATCACACTCGGGTGACGTTACAGTGACGTGTGACTGTGACGGGAGGATGAATGAAAAAGAGGTATCGGTATTCACGATTTTATAGGTGTAACTTAAACTACAAGACTCCCTTCGTTATGTAGTCGGCTTTATGTGTCAGGTATACTACTACATTGAGGGAGTGAGTTCGCTCAGTCGGTAAAGCGTCTGCCTGTCGAACCTAAGATCGTGGGTTCGAGTCCAGCCAAGGCGGATGACTGAAGCCTACGTTGTGTGTTATCGTGCCCCTCCCCTGTTTCATAGACGCGGGCTTTGCTACAGTCCCTCGGATAGGACGTTAAATGGAGGTCCCGTGTAAAGGAGAGTCACCACCTTTGCACGTTAAAGATCCCACTGCACTATTCATATAAGAGTAGCGGGGAAACTCCGGTGTATGTGGTCCACCTGCACACCCCCAATCAGTGATATCGGGAAGAGAGACCTGAGGGTTACAGCGATTCAGTTCTCTTTTCGCCTCCCAGGCACATGTGACGCTAAGCCAAATAATAATTTATTTACATCATTTTGTTTTCGTTTTATTGTCATGTAATCTTCTAGTTTCCTGAAATACTACTAATATCATAAGAGGTGACTATGTTTCATGCCACCTTGCAGAAAAAAAAATATATTCTGTGTTGGCTCTTTCTCCTATCTTGTCATACAGCTGCTTCGCCTGAAAGAAATACGTAGCCAAATGAGACATAAAGTAGTGTTAACCGTACTACCGAATGAGGCTGATCCTATTACCATCAGAGTAACACAGGCAGGAGAACGAGGTGTATATCTATCCATGTCATTCGTCCTTAGATACGAAGGTTTGTCTTGTTCACTGCCTTTAGTGGATCAAGGGGATTAACGAAATCTCATGGAAACCCCTTTTTAGAAGAAATAAAGTTCGGAATTTGAATATGTCATATGTATGTTCTTCGTAGTCGGGGCAAGTACTATGTTAATTTCCTTATCCTGCTTATTCTGGAATATATATCCCTCCTGAATAAACTACAAGATTATCAGTTTCTTATGAAAATAGGATATGGACTCGGGGAGAAAAAAGTTAATGTTCTCTTTTACTGTTAAGGTTTTAAGTGAGAGACGACATAATAACATTCGGGAGAAAAGAAACACGGCCACGCAACGTACGACTTGTCTTGAACCCTTTGTTAAAATGACAATTTTAGGACATGTTTTTGCTCCTAATTAACATGCTTCAGTTTGATGAAAGACAACAACAACAACCCATAAATGATATACTTTCTTATGATACGTCTCTATTTCGTTTCAGATGAAATCAAGGGTCCTGAACTTTCTCCAGTTTTTCGGTAAGACAAGTAGTTGTAATTTTTTCATTAATCTGTAGCACTCATACTGTAATTATTAAGATGTCGGCACGTTATTGAATTTCGGTTTTCAGTCCTTCAAAAACAATGGTAAAAGATATCTAAAATGCAAGGTCATTGTGCTTACCCCATACATCATCCTCTCTTTTATTTCGATATTTAAGTGTGAAGAACAAATTAGAAACTGGAGCAATCATACAGCCAGGCGCTGGAAGGGTCCCAGCTTGTGTTGGGGGGGGGGGGGAACACTCTTGGGGCCCACCTCAGCATACAACGTACCCCATATACACCCAACCCCCCGAACAACCACATTCCCCCCCCCCCCCCTTTATACATATTTATCTATATACAAAAGGACAAGTTTAGAATTTTTTGAATTTAGAAAATACTGTTATCAAAATCTGTTTCCCATCTTCTCTCATCATTAGTACTGAAACATGATTATTTGTTCACCGCTTCTAGCAAGCTAGGATGGCGTGAGAGACATGGCAATGGGAGGGTTATGAATAGCATGCTGGTAAATTTTGGCGATGGGGCCGACACCCTTTGCCCAAAAATTAACTATTCAGTTTCACAACTTTGTCCGCGCGAACGAAGCGAGGGCGCATTTTTTTTTTTTTTTTTTTTTTGCAATTTTGGTGGTGAAAATGTACAGAATTGACATATTCTGGCATTGCCCAATATGGAAAAAAAATACAGCGCCCTTATGCCAATGTATGAGGATACTAAGAAGGGGGGAGGGGGTGCAAAAAATCCCCCAAATAAAGCAAGCATCTGCCCTTTTTTCATAGATGATAGACAGAATTTCTAAAGACTGAGAAAAGTTGCTTCTAATTACTATACGAGGGAGCGTAGCGACGAGTAAGAAAATTTTGATTTTTGAATGCTGAAAGTTTGCATTTTAGAGCACTAATCATGTCAATCTGCTCATTTTGCATGGTTGTATATGATCCCCCCCCCAAAAAAAAAAAAAAAATCTTTTTTTTTTTCTTCAGAGGGGGCCGGGGGGGGGGGGGAAACGATTTTGTCCCCCTTTCGAATGATGGAGACAATTGCCCCCTGCCCCCTCTCCCGCTTCCGGCGCTTATACATACATCCCTGGAAAAAATTATTAGACCAGCTCTATTTTAGGGGATAAGAGCATCGTTAACTCCATTGTTTGTGGAACTAAACATGATGATTATGAGTTAATTCGAGATAAACAGACTGAAACTACTCAAGACAATTACCCCTATTACAATTACCTCAGGACAATTACTACCAGGACAAATTTCCCCGGACAAATTTCCCCCTGACAAATTTCCCCAGAAAATTATTCCCTCCTTTATTTCTCCTCTGAAAGACAGTTTTTGACCACCTAAAAACTAAAAATGTCCAAGAGGATGAATAGCTTGTGTTACTTCTCTTGGTTTGTACACTAATTGACATTATTATAATGTCAATCAGGATATTTTGAATGACATGAGAATCAGAGGCGACAGATAATTTGTCATCAAACAATAAAAGATTCTTGCAAGATGAAAGAAGGACTGCTGTGAAGGAAAAAATTTCAACACTGTTTGGAAAGCAACCCAAGAACCACAGAATGATCAGAAGTAGCCAGTTGCCCCCATGAATCAATTAAACAAAATACCCACAGAAAAGTGAAAAATGGTTTATCCGTACAATCAGGCTTACCCCTGAACAATCATCCCCAGACCATTACTGCCTCGTAGACAGTTTATCAAAGAACCCCCCCCCCCCCCCCCTGGAAAGCATTCCTAGGAAATTCAAGTTCTATTAACGGTTCTAAAGTATCTGTCCTTCTGATGTACTCTGTGACGTAGTTGTCCTTTGGGGATACATGTCCTGGGGTACTTGTCCTAGGGGTAATTGTCCAAGGAAATTATCCTGAGGGTTAGTAAATGTAGGGGATAACTGTAAGGGGGAGTAGACGTCCACTCAGTAAAAGCTTATAGCTAGTAAAAATCATTTCAAACCTTCCATTAATGATGTAATAAACACAAAAACCACAAAAACAGCTGCTCAAAATAATTTTTCTAAGACTGTATATTGCGGTTAATGTTTACTGTCATGACAGCGTCAACCACGGAGTCATTTGATTTTACAGAGAAATGGAAGGAGACCCTCACAGTGAGCTCTCAGATGTTCATGTCAACAGAATAGCTGAAAATCTTTCAATCAGCGACTTTTATGATTTGGGAGTGGCACTTGGTTTCCCGATAGCACAACTAAATGCAATCGAGTATAAGAGGCTCAATGACAGACAGCAGGCCATCTGCGACATGCTGATCCAATGGAAACAGAGGCAAACAGCGGGTCAAAACACTAAGGAGATGCTTCTTTCGATCGTGAAGTCTGCAGAAACAGAAGCAGGAAAGATGGAAATAACAGGTTTTTCTGTTACCGATTCGATTTTTAGTTTCTATTCGACATGATATAATGCACCATTAATTCACATATTCATTTCTGCTGCTTAATAAATATGTACAACATTTGATATATCCATAGTTCATATGAATAAATATAATTTGATGAAGATTCCTAGTATTTACATAATTATGGTTCCATGCTTCTGTTTACAAAGTGGTGAGAAACAGGCTCATTAAATGATTCTGCATTTTCCATATCTGCTGAAATGGCTTGAAGCCAAGCATGCCTATGTTTTAAGTGGCATCCTTTGAGGTATTTCAAAAATTTCATCATAAACTTCTCTTGAAAAATTGCAATGAACCCCATTAAAAAAAGGGGAAAAGAAAATTTGAAGTTATAACTAAACCATGTAAAGAGACTTAGCAGAACATAAATGATAATGATTTATAAAAGCAAATAAAAAGGAGATTGTCTTTACCTTTCAAGAATACTGTCATGATTGCCATGGTGAAGAGGACATAAGAACATGTACTTTCTGAAAGTTATTCCTCCTTATTGAATAGTTTGTAGTTATATCAAAAATAAACTAATCTGATGTGTTTTTTTCATAATGCAACGATGTCGTTCTTTGTTTGCTGGATCAACAATCTTCAGATGTGTCTTCCACTGGGTGAGAATATCTTTTGTTTTTCATAATGAGATACCTCCTAAATGATAAAACCAATACTGACCAAAAGCTGAACCTATTATTTTTAACAGACGAGGAGACACAAGATAGAATGAGACAAAAGAGACATGTTTACAGAGGCGGCGCGTGCCTCCCATTTTTTGAAGCACCAAAAAGTGCCCCCTTTTACCCAAGAAAATGCCCCTTTCAAATCTTAAAAGGACCAATTTTCTTTGTTAATAAGTACCCTTTTGCCTTCTCATAAGAGCCCATTTTCGTTTCAGATAAATTAACCTTCTTAAAATAGCCCTTTTTATGCCTGATTAGTCCCATTTCCCTTTTAACATGTTTAAATAGCGCTCTGTTCCGTTCTACAAGTACCTCTTTCACACTTCAAACGAATCATCCCTTTTAAGATGTGATCATTGCCCCATTTGACTAACTCCAGTGGCGTAGACAGTTCTTACACCTGGGGGATGATTTGCCGTTCACGAGAAATCGAGGATCGATTTTGTATACAGATACACACACGCACGCGCACGCGCGCAAACACAAACACACACCCACACATATACACCCAAATGCACAGTATCGGGGTAAATCCACTTTGAGGAGTGGGGGAGGGGGGCTGGGAATGATCGAATTTTTTGCCGATCTTTTTTTCTGTCGAACTCACAGTCAAGTATAAACACACGCCCTCACCCACCTGCACAGACCCCCTTTCACACATTTTAATTTTTCATCTTGAGAGCGAGCGAGCCCAAAATAACCACTTTTCTGGTTTTCAATCGAATTTTGAAATAGAAATTCTAAAATGTAATGAGCGAGCGAAGCGAGCGAGCCAAAAATAAGCACTTTCCTGGTTTTAATTCGCATTTTCACTTAGAAATTTTAATATATGATGGTTGTCTATGACAGATTATTAAAATTTTTATTAAGATTAATTCAAATATCATTTCTTCCTTAAAAAAATGGGGGGAGGGGGATATTTGTACCGCCATCCCCCCTCTCAAAAAAGTGGAGGGATATATCCCCCATCCCCCCGGGATTTACGCCAATGATGAACAGACTTAAAATTTTTGTTGTTACACCACTTCAGAAAAAATGCGACAACGCCGAAATTACCCAAAAGTAATATAAATAACTACATAAATCAGAATAATGATCGATAAAGTTATGATAGCAATCGTCATTTCAGTCACTTTAACGATGATGTTGATGGTGATAATTATTATTATTATCATAGGCATAATAATGATGATAATGATAATAATAATAATAATAATAATAATAATAATACATTACTAATTATTAATATTATTATTGTTATTATTATCATTATTGTTCTTATTGTTGTTATAATGATGATGAGTATTATTATCATTATTGCTGTTCCTATCATTTCTAAACATGTTAATTCAGTTTAATTGTAAGCAAACAGCCTTCCTAAAACCTGGGGGGATGCATACCCCTCATCCCCCCCCCCCGGTGTCTACGCCCCTCTTTTCACCTCTAATAAGTGCCCCATTTGAAATCTGATGCATGCCCTCTTTTACTTCTGATAAGTTTTCTATTCTTTTTTAAGATGTCCAATTTATCCATCTGTTTGTCACGTGAAGTGACTTTTTTTTTGGGGGGGGAATTATTTAATTACTGCTACTTGAGACACCAAATAAAGAATATATAAACAAGTTGTTTGAAGTTAAATTCAGATTTAATATTTAAATCTCTTCAATCTTTTCTTTGATTTGTTGTACATTGATTGAACATTCATGATATATATATATATGGATTTTTGAAATAATAGACTATAAAACAGAACTTAACTTAGGCAAATAAAGTAGAATCAGGTCCATATTAGCCATCGTCTGTCTGGATGTGTCACGCCCCACTCGGCCTCTGGCAGTCAGTCCAGTCCCTGGCCTCCGCAGCTGGCGTTGCTCCACTTGGCCCTTGGTAGTCGGTTCCTTGGCCTCCGCAGATAGTGTTGCCCCTCAGATCAGACTTTGACGATTACGGACGATATCGAGCCGCTGCAATATTGACATGAACTATAGCTATTATGTCGATGGAGAACCGGGTGGCAGTTGGGCTCGCAGTCTCGTCACCGACGTGGATTCCCTCAGAATAACTTTTACTGCCTAAACGGAGATCTATTGTCTACCTTAGCTTCAGGTGGTTCTCCCCGATTAACTAAAATCAACCTCCTTATATACCCAATCGTAACTAGGAAAGCACTTCTAAAAATGTAAAGAACAGGTGAGTGCACAAAGCATATGAAGTAAAATATTCTTTTTACAAAAAAAAGACCTTCCTGTGCATCTGCACATCGGAATTAATTGAAGCTTGCTATTTCCGACTCTCGTATAAAAATACATCCACCTGACTTGGATGTAATAAACATTTTCAACACATGTACACACCGTAACCAAGATTTAAAAAATATCTAAAACACGTGTGTATAAATACATCAAATTTCTTCCCTGACACTGTTAATGTGAGATAATTGCAATTAGCGCCCTTTTTGTTATCTGATAGTGTGCCTTTTCCATTCGGGCAAGACATGTCCCCCCTTTTTTAAACACATGCGCAAGTAGGTATCAATATGCAAATAGCCCATCACTTTATTTGATAGACGATAAAACAGCAATGTCGATAAAATGCCTTGCTCAAGGGCATAAGGGCCATAATTGCCGTGCCAGGGATCGAACCCCGGACCTTCGGGTCTACAGTCAAGCGCCTTAAACCACTCGACTACGGCACCTTTTAAAATTTGATACATACCAATTTGATTTCTGATAAGTTCCCCTTTTCCTTTCTAGTAAATGCTATCTATCCTCACGATTTAGTGCCCTTTCGAATCTAATAATTGTCTCTTTCCATTTCTGATGAGTGTCCGGTTTGATTATGATAAGTGCCCATAGTCCCCTTTTTTTCGTTTAAAATAGTACGATTCTCCTGATAGATTCACCCTTCAAATCTGATAAAGGTCCCATTTCTCTATCGTGCCATTTCCTCTTCTTTAAAATTCACCTCCGGTAAGCTCCCTAAAGTCCTCGAAAGAGCCAATTACGAATAGCTCAAATTCATATTCAATCATTTCCAAAAGAAATAAAATACAATGACATTGCGTAGATATAATTATACAATGAATCTGAGAGGCTTTATAGAGCAAGGCAGAGGAAGATGGGGACAGGAAGGACACAGCGCCTCTTACAAATTTAATTGGAAGGAACGGTACTTGTGAAGCAATGAGAGTATTTTTTTACCTTTCTTTTTTCCAAACCTTGCTCGCTACGGTAGCTCACGCTTACGTATTTTATTTCACGCAAGGCGCTTCAAGTAGTTTGTTGTAACCATAAAGTCTTTATCTGTCCTCCTATTCCTGATGGTATTGTGCTTAAAGCCCCATTCATTTTGAATATTTCCTCTAATAAAATATGACCGGCCGCTTTGAGATCTCACAAATGCATTGAAAAAATTATAGTTTGGTAACCATAAGGAACACTACAGAGAGTAAACAGTGATAATTATAGAACATCCATGAAATGAATTTTTGGTAGCTTTTATCAGTATAGGCCATTCTAAATATACTGCACATACCATGGCTTTTAGCAAATGTACTTAGCATGTTTGTTCGCTCGCTTTGCTCGCTCGCAAATGAGTAAGACAGAGCAGTATAAACTGCAAAGTAGTTATTATCATATAAATTAAAATTAGTATGTCAAAATGTTCTCTGATAGTGTGAAATATAGAATGTAGGGTGCACATTTTCCTTCTTGTTTTTACCTTTTGTAAGTGCCCCCTTTTTCCCCAAAGTGCCCCTTTTCGCTGGTGCCCCCATCCACTTTGAAAGACGCTCCGCCGCCCATACATATTTATGAGATGTAAGGACATCGAATCTAAAAAAAATGATTTCCCTGTTCACTCATCGAACGGGAGAGGAACTGTATCAGATAAAACAAAACTAACACTAGAACACCAAAACAATATATTACAATATTAGATATGAATATAAAGAATACTTGTTTTCTATCAAACGATTGAGATAGACAGGTAGAAAGGGTAGTGAAGAATTAAAAACAATAATCATGATAATGATATTCGTCTCGATGGTGTGTCAGGAGGATCCAGACATCTTGGTGATTATTGTTTCGATTTCCAAGAGCTTTCCTCTTTGCATGTTTAGAATCATGGGTGTCGATTCGGGGACGGGAAGGAGGGGTGATATATCCCTCCCCTTGGTATTTAATGTGGGGAATGGTCTCTATCATTATCCCCGAATAATTCAAGTCAAATAAGACATGATAAAATAATGAATGATAATGATGAGGATGATGATGGTGATGATTATTCTTGATATGACTACTACTTCATCGTCATTATTTCATGACCCAAATCAAGAATTCAAAGAGAATTATGGAATATGGCACGTAAATAATTAGAATAAAACCACTCTCAAATGCTCTGAAATGCGAATTCACATTCGCTTCAAACGCTCGATCCCTCCCCGAAGAAAATCGCCACCAATCAATCCCAAACCACGAATATACATCGACACCCATGTTTAGATTTAAGCATCCTTAGTTTTCAGGGAATGGCCAAAACAAATTGAAAAAAAAAATCTGCTGAAATTGTTTGTAATGCATTGGGGCCGGCTATATTCTCTACTCAAAGTTTCAATATGGTATCAAAACATGACAAAATTGGAAAATGTAGTAGTCTTGACGAAAATCAATAAATAACCAATTCTTCCCAAAACAATCAAAATAAGGTGCTATATTGTTCTTATCAATAAACAGTGAAATTTCTGACCAAACCTTGCTTAAACTGGCTCGATATATCAAGAGTATCGACTACTATGAGATTGGTACTAAACTTGGATTCAGTCAGACAAAGCTTGATAACATCAAACATAAGGCATTGCAGAACAGGAAAGAAGCAAACATCCAAATGCTCTCCATGTGGAAGGCGTCTCAAAGATCGATGTCTAAAGCGATGGAGACATTGGAATGCATATGGGAGTCTGTCTCCTCAGCATGTAGGACAAAGTCAGGTAAGAAATAACATCAAAATGAGCGGAAATCTAATCACAATCTTATCAATCATAGATGTGTCCATGTTACCCCTCTCATGAGTGATCTTCACTGGCTGCTTGTTATAACCGTGACATACATGTAAGATTTCATTTCTCGCCTACAAATGTGTCAATCAAATCCCCGCCTATTTAGCTAATCTACTCCATATTCACACATCCATGAAAGTACAAAGCACGATCGTCCTGTTGCATAGTTGTCCCCAATCAAGAAGTCATTACACTCGAAATTCAAGAATTTTCAAATTCTCACATGATTTAAGAGATGTTTGAAAAAAAAACCTTATTTTCCCCTTGTTGTCCCTTGCTTAAATTTGTATTGCAGTGTTTTATTTGGGGTTTTGTGTTTGATGCATTTTGAATCTGTTTTTGAAAAGTAACTTCAAATGTGAAACTTGCTCTCCTTCTTATCATGAAATTGAACAAAATTTTGAACATAGGATACGGATGAAGTTCAACGATACAGAATGGATAAAAGGAAAATGATTTTGAAGTCAGGGGCGTGGCGGGAACGTATGTACAGTGACATATGAGTCATGATGTTATCGCTGACAGCGGCATTCTTGACCATTCCAAGTCTTACGAGACACGTTTCATGGGGAGACTGAATTCTCTCTACACTGATACATGTACTGCTGGAGAAAATTGCGTGTTCTATAGAAACTTGAAATTTCAGTATTCAAGCCTTTCTAGTAATGGTTGCTAAGATCATGGTAACATAATGGAATGAGAACTTTTCTTGCAGACGAAACCCTCCAGGAGCCCTATCCACATACACCTGTAAAACGAGTGGAACCAAGCGAGCCTGTTGAGCCTGAAGATATGGACATCATTACAACATCAGATACAGGTAGAATAATAACAAACTTAATAATAAAAATGATTATATGAATCAGTAAAATCTAAATCAACTTGACATGGTCACTGAAAGAATGCAGTAAATATAAAATAGTTTTTAACCTAACATTTTCACATAGATGCTGACGAAAAAAAGTCGAACGTCGACCAATGTGGGGGCATACCAAGCACAAAGGAACTTTGTAGCGTCGCTCTGCCAGTGAAGAGTTTTCCATTGCTGCTAGCACTTGGGAAGGCACTTCGTTTAAATGACGACGTCATGGTTGGATTAATCGATCTACCCGTTTCATCAGCTCTGCAGAAGATGGCTCGACAAGTAATAGAAAATTGGAGGAAAAACTTGAGAGACGAAGAAAGAGAAGATTGCTTTGCTCTACTTCTCTCAGAATTCAAAATCCAAGATCTGAAAGAAGGTAGGTGTGCCCCCCCCTTCGACTTGTGTTGGTCTGATTAGCAAACATCAAGTTAAGGATTAGAATAATGGAAAGAAAGAGTAGCCTGCTGACGATGGAAAAAAAAAGTTCTAGTAATCTGTTCTAGTCATTTCAGCTATCGAGGTTTTATTGTTTTTTCTTCAAGTGGCCTTTGTTGTTGTCTTTATTGAGCACTAAGGAATTTGCTGAAGCTCTGTGTCCAGGATCATTTATCTTCACACTTATAAATGCTTCTTTTCTATGTCCGCAGGCAGTGAAGAAATCTCCAAACGAATTCGGTCAAAGACAGACCTACTGGAGTTGTGTTGTCACTTGAACATGGGATCATCTGCTATCTTGCAGTTCCTGAGTACATCTTTTACATTACCCGCTCACATGATCGGCCGCAGCGCTATGACGATGCTTGGAGAATGGGTCCGTCAGGATGGAACTAGGAAGAGGCTTCTGGAAATTACACAGGCTTTTCGTTTCAATGATGCAGCAGCAGAAGTAGCAGAGGGTACTGTCATGCTCTCAATACCATCTGACCATTGTGTCTCATGTTTTGTGCAAAATAGGGGGAAAGTGTGTGGGTTTTCTTAAAGATTTGACAACAGTTGTCACGTGAAAGCTGTCACGTCGTCCTCCTTGGAAAATATCATAATATTTGTTTGGACAACACTACATTCCTTCAAAAAATTAAAAGTATTAAAGCTTCGGCATGCTAAACACCTCAGAAATTTTTTGTTCTTTATGACTGTTATATTCTGACACTCAGAGTAGTTTTTATTATACAGATTTTTAAAAGATTAATTTGAGAGTTGTTAAAAGTCAAAACACAGGGATTGGGAAGTAAACTGAAGAATTAGCAGTAATAAACAACAATCATCCTAAAAGACATATGCTTTCACTTTCTGTACCAAAAGTCTATCCGCACTTTGTCAAAACAGTTCTTTAACAGTCACAGGGTTGTTTTTAAAGTGATATTCAATGATTCTACACTCTCTTTTTACCCTACTCAGTTATGAAATCCACACCAAGTTGTACACCCCTCTTTTCGCATGCTACCATCGATCACAAGAGTGGCGAACTTAGCCTAAAAGAACTTGGTATTACCGTGTCCATTCCCGAAGGAGCTATACCAAAAGGGATGCGATCAGTTGTCACCCTTCATGTACGAACCCAAGATACTCCCAGGATTCCTTTACAGGACGGTGAGGTACTCATTTCTCCAGTTGTAGAGTGCTCTCTCACACAGGAATTACTCAAGCCTGCCACGGTAGTTCTTCCCTACAGCGCCAATCGACAAGATCTTAAAGATGATTCTACTGTCATGTACACAAAAACAGGACAAGGTACAAATCAGTAATTATGGTGATATTTGCGTTTCTTTTCCCATATTATTACTTGTTATTTCAATACAGGTATTTTAAAAATTATAATGTCCATTTTCAGAGAATGGATGTTCAATAGTTAAGTTGATTCTTTCTCAAACAATCCAAAGCAAACACTAAAAGCCACATAGTTCACCGGACCAAAACTCCAATTTTTCTTGTGCCTGGGTGTGAGGGTTTGCGTGCGTAAATATGAAAACAAATAATTCTCCCAAATGAATTGCTATCCTTATAACTATCAACATTTCGCCCATTTTGTATTTTGTTTTCTTCTTATTT
>CM057171.1:2288305-2295805 GCA_029962745.1 Echinometra lucunter
CATAGAGTTCTATAGCTGAGCCTGATCTTATCTAAAGGAGAAAAACAAACAAACAATGAAATACATAAGGAGAGAGAAGAAGCTAGATGGAAGGAAGAACAAATAAAAACATAGGACACGGGAGAGGATAGATAAGAGAAGAAATAAAGGAATACATGAAGAAAGAACAGATGATGCAGAATTCACTATTTCTTCGTGTTTTTTTCTTCTTTTATCTATACCTTTCCCTTTCTATATGGACTTCTAGGCCTATCTTTCTTTTTATATTTCTTTGGGCAATCCTCTCGTCTGTTTCTTCGCCTTCAGTTCCTTGAAGGCCCCTTTTCCTTCTGTATTTCTTTGCCTTTTCTTTCATCTATTCTCTCTGTACACATACACGATCGCCGCGTTCACGTGCACCGCTGTAAGTAGTAGGAGACGTTTTAAATATGTAGCGGAGAGCTGAATCCCTGGCTGAAACGAAACCTAGACTTCGAAACCAGCACGTTTGATGCAATTAATCGAAAACTGCTTAGGCTACGGTGTAAAACGGAAACACACGGCCGGGGGGAGGGGGGGGGGGCAAAAACCGATTTTGCTCCCCCCCTTTCGAATGATGGAGGCAATTGCCCCCTGCTCCCTGCCCCCTGCCCCCTGCCCCTGCGCCCCCCCCCTCCCGCTTCCGGCGCTTTTGCATACAGCCCTAGAAAAAATATTAGACCAGCTCTATTTTAGGGGATAAGAGCATTGTTGACTCCATTGTTTGTGGAACTAAAATTATTATTACGAGTTAATTCAAGATAAACAGACTTAAACTACTTAAGACAATTACCCCTATTACAATTACCTCAGGACAATTACTACCAGGACAAATTTCCCCGGAAAATTTCCCCAGAAAATTATTCCCTCCCTCATTTCTCCCCTGGAAGACAGTTTTTGACCACCTAAAAACTATAAATGTCCAAGAGGTTGAATAGCTAGTGTTACTTCTTTTGGTTTGTACACTGATTGACATTATTATAATGTCAATCAGGATATTTTGAATGACATGAGAATCAGAGACGATAGAAAATTTGTCATCAAACAATAAAAGATTCTTGCAAGATGAAAAAAGGACTACTGTGAAGGAAAAATTTTCAACACTGTTTGGAAAGCAACCCAAGAACCATGAAATGATCAGAAGTAGCTAGTTGCCCCCATGAATTAAACAAAATACCAACAGAAAAGTGAAAATTGGTTTATCCATACAATCAGGCTTACTCATGAACAATCATCCCCAGACTATTACTGCCACGTAGACATTTTATCAAAGACCCCCTCCCCCTGGAAAGCATCCCTAGGAAATTCAAGTTCTATTAATGGTTCTAAAGTATCTGTCCTTCTGATTGTACCCTGTGACGTAGTTGTCCTTTGGGAATACATGTCCTTGGGTACTTGTCCTAGGGGTAATTGTCCGAGGAAATTATCCTAAGGGTTAGTAAATGTAGGGGGTAACTGTAAGGGGGAGTAGACGTCCACTCAGCAAAAGGTTATAGCTAGTAAAAACATTTCAAACCTTCCAGTAATGATGTGATAAACACTTCCTATACTAAACCAGAAAAACAGCTGCTCAAATATGTTTACTGTCATGACGTTGTCAACCACGGAGTCATTTGATTTTACAGAGAAATCGAAGGAGACCCTCACAGTGAGCTCTCAGATGTTGATGTGAACAGAATAGCTGAAAAACTTTCAATCGGCGACTTCTATGATTTGGGAGTCGCACTTGGTTTCCCGATAGCACAACTGGATGCAATTGAGTATAAGAGGCTCAATGACAGACAGCAGGCCATCTGCGACATGCTGATACAATGGAAACAAAGGCAAACATCGGGTGAAAACACTAAGGAGATGCTTCTTTCGATATTGAAGTCTGCAGAAACAGAAGCAGGAAAGATGGAAATAACAGGTTTTACTGTTACCGAATTCGATTTTGAGTTTCTATTCGACATGATAGAATGCAACATTAATTCACATATTCATTTCTGCTGCTTAATAAATATGTAAAACATTTGATATATCCATAGTTCATATCAATAAATATAATTTGATGAAGATTCCTAGCATTTACATAATTATGGTTCCATGTTTCTGTTTACAAGGTGGTGAGAAACAGGCTCATTAAATGATAGTGCATTTTCCATATCTGCTGAAATGGCTTGAAGCCAAGTATGTCAATGTTTTAAGTGGCATCCTTTGAGGTATTTCAAAAAGGTCATCATAAACCTCTCTTGAAGAATCGCAATGAACTCTGTTAAAAAAGAGGGAAAAAGAAAATTTGAAGTTATAACTAAACCATGTAAAGAGACTTAGCAGAACATAAATGATAATAAAATATAAAAGCAAATAAAAAGGAGATTGTCTTTACCTTTCAAGAATACTGTCATGATTGCCACGGTGAAGATGACATTAGAACATGTATTTTCTGAAAGTTATTCCTCCTTATTGAATAATTTGTAGTTATATCAAAACAAACTAATCTGATTATCCGTCATGTGTTTTTTCCTAATGCAACGATGTCGTTCTTTGTTTGCTGGATCAACAATCTTCAGATGTGTCTTCCACTGGGTGAGAATATCTTTTGTTTTTTTTTTTCATAATGAAATACCTCCTAAATGATAAAACCAATACTGACCAAAAGCTGAACCTATTATTTTAACAGACGAGGAGACACAACATAGAATGAAACAAAGGAGACATGTTTACAGAGGCGGGTTGTGCCTCCCATTTTTTGAAGCACCAAAAAGTGCCCCTTTTTACCCAAGAAAATGTCCCTTTCAAACCTTAAAAGGACCCATTTTCTTTGTTAGTAAGTACCCTTTTGCCTTCTCATAAGAGCCCCTGTTCGTTTCAGATAAATTAACCTTCTTAAAACAGCCCTTTTTATGCCTATTAGTCCCATTTCCCTTTTGACATGTTTCAATAGCGCTCTGTTCCCTTCTACAAGTACCTCTTTTACACTTCAAACGGCACCTCTACGGCGACGTGTCCCTTTTAAAAAATTGATATATACCAATTTTATTTCTGATAAGTTCCCCTTTTTCTCCTTCGTAAAGGCTATCTCTCCTCACGATTTAGTACCCTTTCAAATCTGATAATTGTCTCTTTCCATTTCTGATGCGTGTCCGGTTTGATTATAATAAGTGCCCATTTTCAGTCCTTTTTTTTCGTTTAAAATAGTACGATTCTCCTGATAGATTGACCCTTCAAATCTGATAAAGGCCCTTTTTCTCTATTGTGCCATTTCCTCTTCTTTAAAATTCACCTCCGGTAAGCTCCCTCAAATCCTCGAAAGAGCCATTTACGAATAACTCAAATTCATATTTAATCATTTCCAACATAAATAAAATACAATGACATTGCGTAGACATAATTATGCAATGAATCTGAGAGGCTTTATAGAGCAAGGCAGAGGAAGAAGGGGACAGGAAGGACACAGCGCCTCTTACAAATTTAATTTGAAGGAACGATACTTGTGAAGCAATGAGAGTATTTTTTTTACCTTTCTTTTTTCCAAACCTTGCTCGCTACGGTAGCTCACACTTACTTATTTTATTTCACGCAAGGCACTTCAAGTAGTGTGTTGTAACCATAAAGTCTTTATCTGTCCTCCTATTCCTGATGGTATTGTGCTTAAAGCCCCATTCATTTGGAATATTTTCTCTAATAAAATATGACCAGCCGCTATGAGATCTCACAAATGCATTGAAAACATTATAGCTTCGTAACCATAAGGAACACTATAGAGAGTAAATGGAAGAAAACAGTGATAATTATGGAACATCCATGAAATGAATTTTCGGTAGCTTTTATCAGTATAGGCCATTCTAAATATAATGCACATACCATGGCTTTTAGCAAAAATACTTAGCATTTTTGTTCGCTCGATTCGCTCGCTCACAAATGAGTAAGACAGAGCAGTATAAATGGCAAAGTAGTTATTATCATATAAATATGAAATTAGTATGTCAAAATGCCCCCTGATAGTGTGTTATATAGAATGTAAGGTGCATATTTTCCTTCTTGTATTTACCTTTTGTAAGTGCCCCCTTTTCCCCCAAAGTGCCCCTTTTCGCTGGTGCCCCCACCCACTTTGAAAGACGCTCCGCCGCCCATACATATTTATCAGATGTAAGGACATCGAATCTAAAAAAAATGATTTCCCTGTTCACTCATCGAACGGGAGAGGAACTGTATCAGATAAAATAAAACAAACACTAGAAAAACAAAAAACAATATATTACAATAAATATGAATATAAAGAATACTTGTTTTCTATCAAACGATTGAGATAGACAGGTAGAAAGAGTGAAGAATTAAAAACAATAATCATGATAATGATATTCGTCCCGATGGTGTGTCAGGAGGATCCAGACATCTTGGTGATTATTGTTTCGATTTCCAAGAGCTTTCCTCTTTGCATGTATAGATTCGTGGGTGTCGATTCGGAACGGGAAGGAGGGGTGATTTATCCCTCCCCTTGATATTTTACGTGGGGGATGGTCTCTATCATTATCCCCAAATAATTCAAGTCAAATAAGACATGATAAAATAATGAATGATAATAATGAGGATGAGGATGGTGATGATTATTCTTGATATGACTACTACTTCATCGTCATTATTTCATGACCCAAATCAAGAATTCAAAGAAATTATAGAATATGTCACGTAAATAATTCCAATAAAACCACTCTCAAATGCTCTGAAATGCGAATTCACATTCGCTTCAAACGCTCGATCCCTCCCCGAAGATAATCGCCACCAATCAATCCCAAACCACGAATACACATCGACACCCATGTTTAGATTTCCTTAGTTTTCATGGAATGGCCCAGACAATTGAAAAGAAATCTGCTGAAATTGTTTGTAATGCATTGCGGCCAGCTATATCTTCTCTACTCAAATTTTCAATATGGTATCAAAACAAGACAAAACTTGAGAACGTAATAGTCTTGACGAAAATCTAAATCAATAAATAACCAATTATTCCCAAAACAATCAAAATAAGATGTTTTATTGTTCTTATCAATAAACAGTGAAATTTCTGACCAAACCTTGCTTAAACTGGCTCGATATATCAAGAGTACCGACTACTATGAGATTGGCACTAAACTTGAATTCAGTCAGACAAGGCTTGATAACATCAAACATAAGGCACTGCAGAACAGGAAAGAAGCCAACATCCAAATGCTCTCCATGTGGAAGGCGTCTCAAAGATCGATATCTAAAGCGACGAAGACATTGGAATGCATATGGGAGTCTGTCTCCTCAGCATGTAGGATAAAGTCAGGTGAGAAATAACATCAAAATAAGCGGAAATCTAATCACTATCTAATCAAACATAAATGTGTCCATGTTACCCCTCTCATGAGTGATCTTCACTGGCTGCTTGTTATAATCGTGACGTATATACGATTTCATTTCTCGCCTACACATCCATGCAAGTACAAAGAACGATCGTCCTGTTGCATAGTTGTCCCCAATCAAGAAGTCATTACACTTGAAATTCAAGAATTTTCAAATTCTCACATGATTTAAGAGATGTCCCTTGCTTAAATTTGTATTGCAGTGTTTTATTTGGGGGGGGGGTTGTGTTTGATACATTTTTTAATCTGTTTTTGAAAAGTAACTTCAAATATGAAACTTGTTCTCCTTCTTATCATGAAATTGAACAATATTTTGAACATAGAATACGGATGAAGTACGACGATACAGAATGGATAAAGGAAAATTATTTTGATGTCAGGGACGTAGCGGGAACGTATGTACAATGACATATGAGTCATGATGTTATCGCTGACAGCGGCATTCTTGACCATTCCAAGTCTTACGAGACACGTTTCAGGGGGAGACTGAATTCTCTCTACACTGATACATGTACTGCTGGAGAAAATTGCGTGTTCTATAGAAACTTGAAATTTCAGTATTCAAGCCTTACTAGTAATGGTTGCTAAGATCATGGTAACATAATGGAATGAGAACTTTTCTTGCAGACGAAACCCTCCAGGAGCCCTATCCACATACACCTGTAAAACGAGTGGAACCAAGCGAACCTGTTGAGCCTGAAGATATGGATATCATTACAACATCAGATACAGGTAGAATAATAACAAACTTAATAATAAAAATGATTATATGAATCAGTAAAATCGAAATCAACTTGACATGGTCACTGAAAGAACGCAGTAAACATAAAATAGTTTTTAACCTAACATTTTCACATAGATGCTGACGAAAAAAAGTCGAACGTCGACCAATGTGGGGGCATACCAAGCACAAAGGAACTTTGTAGCGTCGCTCTGCCAGTGAAGAGTTTTCCATTGCTGCTAGCACTTGGGAAGGCACTTCGTTTAAATGATGGCGTCATGGTTGGATTAATTGATCTACCCATTTCATCAGCTCTGCAGAAGATGGCTCGACAAGTCATAGAAAATTGGAGGAAAGATTTGAAAGACGAAGAAAGAGAAGATCGCTTTGCTCAACTTCTCGCAGAATTCAAAATCCAAGATCTGAAAAAAGGTAAGTGTGCCCCTCCCTTCGACTTGTGTTGGTCTGATTAGCAAACATCAAGTTAAGGATTAGAATAATGGAAAGAAAGAGTAGCCTACTGACGATGGATAAAAAGTTCTAGTAATCTTTTCGAGTCATTTCAGCTATCGAGGTTTTATTGTTCTTTCTTCAAGTGGTCTTTGTTGTTGTCTTTATTGAGCACTAAGGAATTTGCTGAAGCTGTTTTTCCAGGATTATTTATCTTCACACTAATAAACGCTTCTTTTCCATGTCCGCAGGCAGTGAAGAAATCTCCAGACGAATTCGGTCAAAGACGGACCTGCTGGAATTGTGCTGTCACCTCAACATGGGATCATCTGGCATCTTGCAGTTTCTGAGTACATCTTTTACATTCCCCGCTCACATGATCCGCCGCGGCGCTATGAAGATACTTGGTGAATGGGTCCGCCAGGGTGGAACTAGGGAGAGGCTTCTGGAAATTACACAGGCTTTTCGTTTCAATCATGCAGCAGCTGAAGTAGCGGAGGGTACTGTCATGCTCTCAATACCATCTGACCATTGTGTCTCATGTTTTGTGCAAAATAGGGGGAAAGTGTGTGGGTTTTCTTAAAGATTTGACAACAGTTGTCACGTGAAAGCTGTCACATCGTCCTCCTCGGAAAATATCATAACATTTGTTTGGACAACAGTACATTCCTTCAAAAAACTAAAAATATTAAAGCTTCGGCATGCTAAACACCTCAGAAATTTTTTGCTCTTTATGATTGTTATATTCTGACACTCAGAGTAGTTCTTATTATACAGATTTTTAAAAGATTAATTTGAGAGTTGTTAAAAGTCAAAACACAGGGATTGGGAAGTAAACTGAAGAATTAGCAGTAATAAACAACAACCATCCTAAAAGACATATTCTTTCACTTTCTGTACCAAAAGTCGGCTTATGTCGAAAGGGTGCGTGCGCGGAGCGGG
>CM057171.1:2301805-2324805 GCA_029962745.1 Echinometra lucunter
AATGGAACCGCACTGAAAGCCTGCATGCAGCAAGTTGCCCAGGCTTGCCAGCGTCAGTTTCCTGATCGAAATGTTTCGTCAAGTCCAAACATCTGGAGCCGTAACAGGACATTTTTCGTGGGAGAGGCGTAAGAATACGTAAATTGTTCGAAGAAACAAAGGCAGTCATGATTGCGCTTTTAGCGTTTTTGAAATTAAAATTAAAGGTTCTGGCTTTCACTCTTAGTTGAATTTGGAAAATTATCAGTCAAAAATGCAGTCTTGAAAATTTCGGGGGGGGGGTGGGAGGCGCGACTGCCCCCCCCCCCCCCCGCATGCGGTCACGCGTCAATGCGCTACCTGCCTCTGTTCCACTATGATGTGAAATTAATTAAAAATTCTGGAGAAGGTTTCTGCCTGGAAAGTGACTCTGTGGTAACAGAGTGTTGGTCGGACCTTTCTTGGTGGATGGAAATCTCAATCGAGAACGACTCATCAAAGAAGAGATCGCTCCAGAGCTTGATCAACACTTCGTTTGTCCATTAAGCGAATGTGAGCTTCGAAAGAATCTGGTGATCACAAGATGGACTGATGAAGCACCGCCTCATTGAAAAATGATCATCAGGGAGAGACTGTGAGAACTCTTCGACAAAAGTCATGAAGATAAAAATATAAACAGCGATGAAAGAACAGGAATTAAGATATCTAGAAATTAATCAGATAAACGAACATGCGAAGTCAAAGTGGAAATGAAATAAACCAAAATGAACGAATAAAGTAAAGCTTACAAAAATGGACTAAAGACCGAAACAGAGCATACACAAAAGAGAGAACAAAACATGAATGAAAAGATGAAAAGATGAGAAGAATAAAAACTCGTAGCATGATCTGCTTGAAAACGTTCATTATTCTGCGCAATTCGTTTCTCACATGCAGCAGTTGTAATTGTTCGTAATCCGTCATGCGTGAACGATTCACAGTGTAAATGATATCAAATAAAAGAAGAGACTTTATTCTTACGACTAGTGTCAATGTATAAAACATATCATATCTCATTATTATAATATATATCTCCATAAACGGGTTTCCTTTTTTCTGGGACGCACGTAGATCGAATGACCAACGGGTCCCATAGTCAGAAGGTCCCATAGATAGAAGGTTCGATAGTCCGAATGTATGAGAAGGCCAATAGACAGAAGGTTCTATAAACCGAATCGGAAGAGGGTCCGATAGTTCGAAGGTTCTAGGGGTCCGATAGTTAGCAGGTCCGATGGACCGACAATAACGTAAATGCTGCATCTTTTCATATTCTTTCTTATTTTATTAAATTTTTAGATTTATTTCAATTCAAGGGACAACTACGTAATATCTGATCTTCCTCTATATTGTATTGCAATCAACCAATGACACTAGAATGTTCTTATGAATTGGGGTTGAGGGCTAGAACCTCCCCCCCCCCCCCTTACAAAATTTTTATGAGTATGACATTAAACCCCTTTATTGAACTTCTTGACTCTACAACAACATTTAGTTAAGAACAACTGCAGGGAAGTGGTATTTTTTTTTTCTAGTGGCGCAAGCTGTGGGAGGGGGGACAGGGGGAGGACGTCAGGCGCGGCTCTACGGGTGGGCTTTTTGGGGGGCTCAACGCCCACCCCACCCCCAAAAGAAAATGACGATATAGGCAATTTTAATTACATAGGACATAATAATGACATTGACTAAGACCCCCCTCCAAAATATATATATATATATATATATATATATATATATATATATATGATAATATGAATACGTCAATTTCTCAAAATGTATTTCTGATCATGCCGATAAAAACCCATTTTGGATTTTGGATTTATCTCCCCCTTCATTATAATCGGTCAGAATAATCTACAGGGTTTCATTTTTCCGTCTTTTGTAACTTTTAATAAAACTTCAAATGTAAAGTGTGCACCCCATCATAAGGTTTCTTTGTTTTAAAAAATAAAACTTATGTTATAAGGGAACGCCCTTTCCTCAGCTTGCTCTAGCTAGAAAATAATGCTATTGGCATAACGGGCCTCGGGGCTTTTGTGTGCACCGTATAATTAGCTTTTCATGTTTGAATAAAGGTCAGGCTGCACCATTGGAAATACATCTGTGTAGTGGCATAATTAATCATGGGGGGGGGGGGGCTGAGCTGCATGGATGGACCACCCATGTGGGCATACAGACTCAGTGCATCGGTTGATTACAATTATTGTAATCTTTTTCTATTGTGTATTATACACAATAGAAGAAGATAAGGCACTACATTTTTTTTTTCCTTTTATGAGATAAAGCTATTAAAAATAAAAAATACGAACTAGATGCTTTCTCGGCTGTCTGCAGTCGAAAAAATTGCCTTCGCCATGGTCAGATCAGAAATAAATCGCACATTCATGATGGTTCAAAATACTTGTTTACAATTTAAATCACTCTGTGATATGAGCTTAAAAACAAAGACTTTTGTCACTGCAATCTGAAATGACTGAGGGTCCGGCACCAACAGTATGGAATACTTTGCCAAATAATATAACATCTTTAACGAATTACAATGGTTTTAAAGGAAGTGTCAAGCATCATTTAATTAAATGTCACTTTGTGTAAAAATTTCCACTTTATACTTATGTATTATATATTTTTCAATGTATGTATACATATGTGTGTGTGTGTGTGTGTGTGTGTGTGTGCTGTTGTGTAAATTTATGTTCTGTTGTTAATGCAATTGTTCTTAATGTAAGTTATTTCTTTTCTTTTTTTTCTTATAATTTGTTGGGATATACCATGTACAAGCATTTTGCTTTTCGCAGTCCCAAACCATAATTTAATTTCATCATTTATTGTACATTGCTATTTTGATATGTGTTTTATGGTTGAATAAATAAATACAGAAAATCTCATTCGGTCAAGATCTAGCTCTCATGCAGCAGCAACTTCCATCGACCAAAATGACAGTGCAACATTGACTACAGATGGCGCTCTTTTCGTATACTGAACAGAGCCGCCCTTGATTCAGGTCTCTGACATGTTACAGTGGACAATGAATTAGCTTGGTTCCAGAGAATAATAGTGTTACAGACAAAAGTACTGCCGTAAATCTCGGGGGGGGGGGGGGGGGGGGGGCATATATCCCCATCCCACTTTTAAGGGAGGGGGGATGCCGTGTACAAATATTCCCCTTACTTACCGACTAAAATATTATTTTAGTCGATCTTTTTTTCTTTTTTTTTTTCAAATAGATTTTTTTTTTCTAAAGACGACCGTTGTAGTAAACAATTTTTATGTAAGACCACACAGACCAGAGACAGGACTGGAATAGAAGATGTAGAAGATCCCTATGATTCCCACTTTATTTTAAAAAAAAATCTCCCGTACATGTTTATTCAAAACCTTTCATTGATATAATGGAGGAGATAGGTAAATCATGGGGAAATGTCCCACTTCATTTTGAGTTACAGAGAGGCATAACATACCCATGTTTTTATGAAGAAATTATATTTTGCCGGGTAATGGGTATGTACAAACAAACAGCACTAAAGACTTTCAAGCACTGGCGTAAATCCCGGAGGGATGGGGATATATATACCCCCACTTTTTCGAGAGGGAGGGGGGTGGTGTGTATTATAAGCAAATAGTATTCCATTATTTCTGATGCCATTACGCCTAACAGGTGTTTTGGTTAGTTGGTAACCAAGGGTTCTGAAGAGAAGAAGCATAATATTAGGTTTTGATACGCATTAACCTACGCTTCGATACTCTCATCGACATGATTTCAAAAAAGTCCTATAATGATCATAACGATTGTGGCAATAGTAACTAAAGAAAAAATAATAGTAACATCCAATACAATACACGAGTAGGGGGAAACCCCTGTGTATTGGTTCACCTGCCACCCCCTTCGGGAGGAGATACCCGCGGGTTACACTGATTCAGTTTGCTTTTGCCTCCCAGGCACAATTGACGCCAAACAAAATAATAATAATAATAATAATAATAATAATAATAATAATAATGATAATAATAATAATAATAATAATAATAACAAACTCAATTTATATGACAGTAATTCCACATCTAAGTCTCTTTTATTCATGTTATTTGAACAACATAAAATAAGTAGCAGAAAGAAGAACATCAACCTAAAATATATTTTAGCATACAAAACATGTAATCTATTTTCATGAATGATATTATAACTTAGTGTCGCTGAAGGGAAAAGTCCAAACTGAAATACCTGATGCCTTGAATTTATGTTTGAAAGTCAGTATTTGATGAAGTAATGCAACTGACACAGATTGTCTTCATTCAAGTTGATGTAAATACCACTGAATGTATAAGTTAGTGTCGTAAGACATCGGAAAACAATTTTAACAGAAGAAACGTTTAGCAAGATATTAATCTTTATTACCTTGTGCATTATTACACAAAGTAAATGTTGATTTCATTACATTCATTCGATCCCATGGAAGCCGTGGGGTTGTGAATTTACGTATTTTGGTTACGTAAAAATAGAAAACATGTGTCTATAAAACAGTTTAGTTTAGTTAGAATTTTCGCTCAGAAAAGGGTTTTATTACAACACTTAATCATATTTCCCATGCTGGACATTATTTACACAAATGAACAAAACGTATCCTAAACACAATTGGGAAACATCAAGCCCCTTAACGTACACATTTTAGAAATGCTTAACAATATAACTGATGTGCATATAAAGATGGCTTCATCTCTTTTGCTGAAAGGAATGAAATACGAGTCAATGTCCTCATAATCAAGGACTAAACAATTTGATACGTCATAGCATTGTTCATATTGTAGGAACTGCGTGTTATGTCTCTGCGGTATTTGCTTATAGTGGAAATGATATTGGTGACAGTTACATCATATCCTTCTATTAGTACATAACTATTGCTTTATGTACAGTGGAAATGACAGATGGTTTGTTACTGTATCAGGTTAACAATGATCAATCACACCCAACCTCGGAAAACTGAGCACAAGTCTATAGTCAATCACACCCAACCTCGGAAAACTGAGCACAAGTCTATAGTCAATCACACCCAACCTCGGAAAACTGAGCACAAGTCTATAGTCAATCACACCCAACCTCGGAAAACTAAGCACAAGTCTATACTCAATCACACCCAACCTCGGAAAACTGAGCACAAGTCTATAGTCAATCACACCCAACCTCGGAAAACTGAGCACAAGTCTATAGTCAATCACACCCAACCTCGGAAAACTGAGCACAAGTCTATACTCAATCACACCCAACCTCGGAAAACCGAGCACAGGTCTATACTCCTAAAACGGCATATAGAGCAAGGTAAAAATAGAGCCCTCATCGTTCAGTGCCAGACATTGTGTACAAAAGACATGAGGAAAATGCTGCAATGTCGACCTGCTGTTGATAATATATTTTTTAAAAATAATGCTGCGTATAGGCCTACATATTTTGAATATATTTGGCATATGAAAGTCATTTCATATGGCGAATTATTCACTGATTTAGAAGAAAATTTACACGCAGCATTATTTTTAAGAGAATATATTACTGTCAGGTTGACTTAGCGAGATTTTCCAA
Source organism: Echinometra lucunter (assembly GCA_029962745.1). Classification (NCBI taxonomy): domain Eukaryota; kingdom Metazoa; phylum Echinodermata; class Echinoidea; order Camarodonta; family Echinometridae; genus Echinometra; species Echinometra lucunter. The sequence goes on from CM057171.1 coordinate 2,307,390, forward strand.
ATGCATGTTGTACACACTTACGCACATTAAACGATGAGGGCTCTATATTCATACGCCGTTTTCGGAGTATGCCTGTGCTCGGTTTTCCGAAGTTGGGCCTGACTGATGATTATTTGCTTCACTTGGTTGACATCTCACATCTACAAACTATAAGGCATTGAATATTTGCTAAAATGTGATTAAGAATATAAACAGTATAAGTACAGCGTATAGTAGCCCAACATCAAGATAGATAATTGCATATGATACACACGTTGTGTTGTTAATGAATGTAAGCACTTCTCATACTCAATGTCTTAACAGATATATCGTCATGTTTGTCAAACTGAAATCATGGACTATTCTACATCCATGTGTTTGTATGTAGCGACGAGACCTCATTACAACATAACATAGTTAATTTCCACCTTATTTGACAGGCTGAATCGACTGTCATATAATAGTTTTACAAGAGTCCTGGACCAAGTCCCAAAACATTTATTTGGGAACTGTTTCTGAAAGGCTATTCCTCCTAGGGTCTAATCCATATCTTCCTCCTACGCTTTAAACATGTTAGAAATTGTACGGTGAAAATTGTTATCATGTTTAAGCTGTAATAATGCAGGCAATTATAAGATGATTCCATGCACTCAGCATTCAGCTCGTTATTTACACAATATCAGACATGGAACAGATATTAGATATATGTATACTAATCAATACAAATATACAATCCCATTAATACGTATACTATTGATAAGTCTTATCTTCAGGAAATGTATGTTCTCATTCATACCACTTATTTAGTTGCACATTATCATGATCATACAGGGAGGTTCTGTGAATTATATGCGAGTAAAATGAGCAAAGACAAATAGAGAATGAATAAATACACAGTATACGATACAGCAAAAAGAAAGCTACTTTCAGGCCTGAATTCGCCACAAATAAGTTCAGTAATTACGACCATATAAACACGAATTAAATATCGTAAAGCAATATCCATAATAAAACATAACGATACATATAGCAGGTTTCATATACTGGAGTAATATACCGGAACTAAATCATAGAGTGTCATGTTTATGGATTGTGACATACCTAAGAATATATACACTGATATACGTATATACTTCATGATTATCAATTTGCAACCCATCCTGATGAATGGATACTACTTTTCTTTGGATTTATGACGCTTAATCTTTAAAAAATAACAGCATTTGATTACCTGACTCTTTGTGGTTAGATCTATTTTGAGCCAAACATTCCCATTTTTCTATTCGGTTAAACATCATTCTGTTCATACAATAAGAGCAGGCTTATGAATAGAAACCACAGAACAAATTAATTGAAGCCATATATATATATTTAAAAAAAAATAAATATGGGGGATTAAGAAAGTCCAATAATATCCTCAGACAAATGAAATATAATACAGTTAGAAAACGATTAGTGCATAGCCAAGATATGAATTCATTCTCAATTTTCAATTCTTAATTCGGATGTTTGCAGCATTCTATATTTGCTCTTTTTGGATTTATGTACTGATTGATTGAGGACTTTATTGGAAAACATCCATTATCGCAGTCCGAAGACTGCGAATTGCAATGGTTACACTAAAAGTAATACAATACTCAATTTCGAACAAATAAAGGAATTTCAGTGTAAAAATTGTAACGGCAATAAAATAGCAAACAAAATAAAGATAATATTAAGATATGTAATAAAAAGTAATTTTACCAGTAGAGTCGATACTAACATTCAGTAATAAACACGTATATACATATTTCGAATCAGAGATTAATTCTTTTACCATTCACAGAGAACTAAAAGTTTAAAGAAAATAAAATAAGCAATGAGGACTAAAAGCAACCAGAATGTATATAATAACAAATGTTATTTCTCAGAAGGAAATAACTGTGAATGAATTTCAATTAACAAAAAGTAACTTTACTTGCAAATTATGCATGCATGCAAGTAGAGAACGTACTCGTGTAGACTTACCTAAACAAAATGTAAAATCACGATACCACGTTGATAATCATAACGCTGGTTTGTTTTACATTGTTTTGAAATCAATATGTCATAATGATCAATGATGCAATATGTCATATATTCTTCAATGTTTTGAAGATGATGGGGAAGGCTTCTGGTAAAGTATCTGCTTCGACTGGTGGTCATGGGGCTTAATGCTCCAGTATGTCTCGCAATTTTATATTTAGTCTGTGTGTCATATAACTGTTTTTATTTTTATTGTGAACCATTGAAAGCGTTATCATTCCTGAAATGCCGACATAGCTGGGAACAGATAAGTTGTGAGGGTCACCATGAAAGTGGAGACCCACCACTCTTAATAGAGTACTTCTATACATGTTTCAATTTTGTATATGTTAATCGTAAGTTTAAGAATTGTATTGCTCAAGGAACATCAACTGCTAAATGGGTTAGTACTTCATGATTTTTTTTCTATCTCAGCAGAAAACAGAATAAACGATAACTAAGTTGGATAATTATTTAATTGATCATATATGTCAGGCTTCCTTTGAAGTGACTGAATGAAGCTGATAAATAAATTCCTCTCGTCATGGATCATGATGAGCATTCTGGAGGATACAGTCCTATTTCCTGGCCTCCCAACCTTGTCTGACTTGTGCAATGTGGCTCCTCACTGAAATGTCAATTAAAAGGGAGAGAGGGAGAAGAAGTGTTTAAAAAGGGCAAAGATCTAATGTATTTTTTTTTCTTAAAATCGGCGTATTAATGGGGTTCCAAATAGGGTTATATTTAGAAAGCATTTTATCTTAATCTTTTGTTGATTATTCTCAGGAAGTTACTAGAGGGATATACAGAATACTCACATTCGTGCATGACAACCTCAGCTGCATGGCCTAACCCAGCATTTTGCATTGCCAGATGAAGTTCATCCACCTGTTCACTCGGTCGAACCCGACGTCTCCAGTCATGGAGCATCTCACTAAACCCTGCTCGTGAGACACATTTCAATGACGTGTCTGCTCTATCGAGGTATTTGTCTACAGTCGAATACGAGAAGCCAAGCTGGTAGCCAAGAGACTGAGCATCCCTTGGTGTATGGATTACATCTGACAAGATCTCTAGAAGATTGTCGGAAACATACTGCAATCGCCCTTGCCTGCAGAATGAACATCAGAAAAGAGACAACCGTAAAAATGAGCGAAAATATTTCCCAATTGTGGTTTTTATGCACAAAATTGAAGAGAATGCAGATTGATTTTTAGGAATGAATAACTACTCCTCTCATGAGACTCTTGAATAAGTGAACATTCGTCTGGTATTTGATTTCTTTAACAAATTTCGATATTAATTCCAAGAATGATACATTTTGATGCTAGAAAGGGATCAGATAATCAGATAATCATAAGATAGAATCATGTGAACACTGTGTGGCAAGAAGGAGTAATAAAACCATCTAAACTTACGAATCCGTGATGTCGACTCCATAGTCCGGCTCAACTACACCAGTCGTAAAAAAGAATACAATAAAATTGAAATATAGTTTATTTGATACTTTTACTTTCACTACCCGAATATGCCAAAAGCCTTTAAAATATTTTGAACAGTTAATTTTAATGGAAAAACATAATCCTTCTTTACTTCCCGTCTGAGCTTGACTTTTAAACAAAATTTTGAATGATGAAACTCCTTGATTTCTTCCGAATGAGAGAATATATGTGGTGTACAACAATAAAGATTATTACTGAATTTGTATGTCTCAATGTGAAATGAAAGTCAGTACTCTACGATGCTCCTAATAATTGCAAAATGAAGTACTTCTTGCAAAATTTATTTCGAAGCATAATGAAATTTAGTGCTAGGTCTATGTTCTTCTGGCATCATACCTTCTATTGAGGTGGTAAACTCTTTCTCTGCAAGTGTCATTGAAACTTGAAGTATGGTGAGATGAATAGTCTTCTTTCCAGTCTCTTCTGGAGAAAATTGAAGCTCGAAGTCCAGAGGCTTGCACTTTCCATTTCGTAGACTTTTTATGGGCACCTTGGTTGGGAATTTCAAAGGAATGATGATGACGAGGATAACAATGATCAGATGATAATGCTGATGAATAAAATACCACTGGCAGTCCATCGTTACGATGATGACAAAGAACAACCCCTTGGTGTTTTTCTAGTGTTTTCTCGAGTGACTCCACAGTCCAATTCTGCTGGCACAGACTGCGGAAGCCACAGATAATTCATTCATAAAGTTTATCAACATTATAAGAGCAAGATGCTTAAGCATTTCTGGCAGCTCTTTTACTCTCAGCAGTTTGATGGCATTAATGATAATGATGAGGATTATAACAACAACAACAACAATAATAATAATGATAATAATGATAATAATAATAATAACAATAATTATAATAATAATAATACTGTTATCATTTTCGTTATCATTATTTTCAATCGTCATCAGTATCATCATCATCAATATCATAATCACAGTGATAATGATTCACAAAAAGTATATCAGTCGCTACTAACGAGAAAGTACTTTCCAAAAGAACTTAGTATCTCTATCAATAATTGAGTTACAAAGATAAATATAATGTATTCACCATTCTCTTAGCTTTTTTCGACCCGTCGTCGCACAATATCTTTAGGTCTCCGGCCTTTGGATCAATGGAGAACTTGAATTCCTTCGTGACCTGGCAGTAGGGTATAGAAGAACTCTTCTCTTTCTTCTTTATTACCTAAGATATGAAAAGGTATAACTCAAATTGAAATAGTGTAAATACAAAACCACTTTGCTGCCCAAGGTTCATCTTGGACACAATAATAACATAATATAACATAACATAGCATAGCATAACAAAATCATAAATACGCATCTAGCGTATTTGTAAAATGACTGAAGCAATTCTGTTTTAAAATAAGCGATATAATATTTCATTTTAGATTTTATCCAGTACCTAAAACACTTAAGTGCTAAATACCTCTTCATAGTATTTGAATGGGTGAACTATGTAGACACGCAGTGATGGTCTCGCTGTAGAAGTAATGAATATGGGATGGAAGGCTACACAAATGAAGTGGACTCCTATAAAATCGGCCGTAGACAAGGTCCAGACTTGAAGATGACGTGTACGAAACGTGATGGTTTCTTTCGAGATATGGAAGCCTCGTGACGTGCTTGAAGACAGCTTCCTGCGACCGAATGTTCCTTGAAAATAAGAAGAAAACAAAATACAAAATGGGCGAAATGTTGATAGTTATAAGGATAGCAATTCATTTGGGAGAATTTTTTGTTTTCATATTTACGCACGCAGACCCTCACACCCAGGCACAAGAAAAATTGGATTTTTGGTCCGGTGAACTATGTGGCTTTTAGTGGTTGCTTTGGATTGTCTGAGAAAGAAGTCAACTTAACTATTGAAAATGGACATTATCATTTTTAAAATACCTGTATTGAAATAACAAGTAATAATATGGGAAAAAGAAACGCAAAAAATTACGATAATTACTGATTTGTACCTTGTCCTGTTTTTGTGTACAACATGACAGTAGAATCATCTTTAAGATCTTGTAGATTGGCGCAGCAGGGAAGAGCTACCGTGGCAGGCTTGAGTAATTCCTGTGTGAGAGAGCACTCTACAACTGGAGAAATGAGTACCTCACCGTCCTGCAAAGGAATCCTAGGAGTATCTTGGGTTCGTACATTAAGGGTGACAACTGATCGCATCCTTTTTGGTATAGCTCCTTCGGGAATGGACACGGTAATACCAAGTTCTTTTAGGCTAAGTTCGCCACTCTTGTGATCGATGGTAGCATGCGAAAAGAGGGGTGTACAACTTGGAGTGGATTTCATAACTGAGTAGGGTAAAAAGAGAGTGTAGAATCATTGAATATCACTTAAAAAACAACCCTGTGACTGTTAAAGAACTGTTTTGACAAAGTGCGGATAGACTTTTGGTACAGAAAGTGAAAGCATATGTCTTTTAGGATGGTTGTTGTTTATTACTGCTAATTCTTCAGTTTGCTTCCCAATCCCTGTGTTTTGACTTTTAACAACTCTCAAATTAATCTTTTAAAAATCAGTATAATAAAAACTACTCTGAGTGTCAGAATATAACAATCATAAAGAGCAAAAAAATTCTGAGGTGTTTAGTATGCCGAAGCTTTAATACTTTTAATTTTTTGAAGGAATGTAGTGTTGTCCAAACAAATGTTATGATATTTTCCGAGGAGGACGACGTGACAGCTTTCACGTGACAACTGTTGTCAAATCTTTAAGAAAACCCACACACTTTCCCCCTATTTTGCACAAAACATGAGACACAATGGTCAGATGGTATTGAGAGCATGACAGTACCCTCCACTACTTCTGCTGCTGCATCATTGAAATGAAAAGCCTGTGTAATTTCCAGAAGCCTCTTCCTAGTTCCATCCTGACGGACCCATTCTCCAAGCATCGTCATAGCGCTGCGGCGGATCATGTGATCGGGTAATGCAAAAGATGTACTCAGAAACTGCAAGATGCCAGATGATCCCATGTTGAGGTGACCACACAATTCCAGCAGGTCCGTCTTTGACCGAATGCGTTTGGAGATTTCTTCACTGCCTGCGGACATGGAAAAGAAGCGATTATTAGTGTGAAGATAAAATGATCCTGGAAAAACAGCTTCAGCAAATTCCTTAGTGCTCAATAAAGACAACAACAAAGACCACTTGAAGAAAGAACAATAAAACCTCGATAGCTGAAATGACTCGAAAAGATTACTAAAACTTTTTATCCATCGTCAGTAGGCTCTCTTTCTTTCCATTATTCTAATCCTTAACTTGATGTTTGCTACTCAGACCAACACAAGTCGAAGGGGGGGGGGGCACACCTACCTTCTTTCAGATCTTGGATTTTGAATTCTGAGAGAAGTTGAGCGAAGCGATCTTCTCTTTCTTCGTCTCTCAAATCTTTCCTCCAATTTTCTATGACTTGTCGAGCCATCTTCTGCAGAGCTGATGAAATGGGTAGATCGATTAATCCAACCATGACGTCATCATTTAAACGAAGTGCCTTCCCAAGTGCTAGCAGCAATGGAAAACTCTTCACTGGCAGAGCGACGCTACAAAGTTCCTTTGTGCTTGGTATGCCCCCACATTGGTCGGCGTTCGACTTTTTTTCGTCAGCATCTATGTGAAAATGTTAGGTTAAAAACTATTTTATGTTTACTGCATTCTTTCAGTGACCATATCAAGATGATTTAGATTTCACTGATTCATATAATCATTTTTATTATTAAGTTTGTTATTATTCTACCTGTATCTGATGTTGTAATGATATCCATATCTTCAGGCTCAACAGGCTCGCTTGGTTCCACTCGTTTCACAGGTGTATGTGGATAGGGCTCCTGGATGGTTTCGTCTGCAAGAAAAGTTCTCATTCCATTATGTTACCATGATCTTAGCAACCATTACTAGTAAGGCTTGAATACTGAAATTTCGAGTTTCTATAGAGCACGCAATTTTCTCCAGCAGTACATGTATCAGTGTAGAGAGAATTCAGTCTCCCCATGAAACGTGTCGGGTAAGACTTGGAATGGTCAAGAATACCGCTGTCAGCGATAACATCATGACTCATATGCCACTGTTCATACATTCCCACTACGCCCGTGGCTTCGAAATCATTTTCCTTTATCCATTCTGTATCGTTGAACTTCATCCGTATTCTATGTTCAAAATATTGTTCAATTTCATGATAAGAAGAAGAGCAAGTTTCATATTTGAAGTTACTTTTCAAAAACAGATTCAAAATGCATCAAACACAAAACCCCCAAATAAAACACTGCAATACAAATTTAAGCAAGGGACAACAAGGGAAATACAAGAGGGTTTTTTTTTTCAAACATCTGTTAAATCATGTGAGAACTTGAATTTCAAGTGTAATGACTTCTAGATTGGGGACAATTATGCAACAGAACGATCGTGCTTTGTAGTTGCATGGATGTGTGAATATGAAGTAGATCAGCTAAAATAAGCGGGGTTTGATTGACACATTTGTAGGCGAGAAATAAAGTCTTACATGTATGTCACGATTATAACAAGCAGCCAGTGAAGATCACTCATGAGAGGGGTAACATGGACACATCTATGATTGATTAGATTGTGATTAGATTTCCGCTCATTTTGATGTTATTTCTCACCTGGCTTTGTCCTACATGCTGAGGAGACAGACTCCCATATGCATTCCAATGTCTCCATCGCTTTAGGCGTCGATCTTTGAGTCGCCTTCCACATGGAGAGCATTTGGATGTTAGCTTCTTTCCTGTTCTGCAATGCCTTATGTTTGATGTTATCAAGCTTTGCCTGACTAAATCCAAGTCTAGTGCCAATCTCATAATAGTCGATACTCTTGATATTTCGAGCCAGTTTAAGCAAGGTTTGGTCAGAAATGTCACTGTTTATTGATAAGAACAATATAACACCTTATTTTGATTGCTTTGGGAAGAATTGGCTATTTATTAATTTAGATTTTCGCCCAGACTATTATATTCTCAAGTATTGTCTTGTTTTGATACCATATTGAAGCTTTGAGTAGAGAAGATATAGCTGGCCGCAATGCATTACAAACAATTTCAGCAGATTTCTTTTAAATTTGTGTGGGCCATTCCATGAAAACTAAGGATGCTTAAATCTCAACATGGGTGTCGATGTGTATTCGTGGTTTGGGATTGATTGGTGGCGATTATCTTCGGGGAGGGATCGAGCGTTTGAAGCGCAAGTGAATTCGCATTTCAGAGCATTTGAGAGTGGTTTTATTGGAATTATTTACGAGCCATGTTCCATAATTTTCTTTGAATTCTTGATTAGGGTCATGAAATAATGACGATGAAGTAGTAGTCATATCAAGAATAATCATCACCATCATCATCCTCATCATTATCATTCATTATTTTATCATGTCTTATTTGACTTGAATTATTTGGGGATAATAATAGAGACCATCCTCCACGTAATATATCAAGGGGAGGGACATATCACCCCTCCTTCCCGTCCCCGTATCGACACCCACAAATCTAAACATGCAAAGAGGAAAGCTCTTGGAAATCGAAACAATAATCACCAAGATGTCTGGATCCTCCTGACACACCACCGGGACGAATATCATTATCATGATTATTGTCTTTAATTCTTCATTACCCTTTCTACCTGTCTACTTCAATCGTTTGATAGAAAACAAGTATTCTTTATATTCATATCTTTTGTAATATATTGTTTTTGTTGTTCTAGTGTTTGTTTTGTTTTATCTGATACAGTTCCTTCCACATCGATGAGGGAACAGGGAAATCATTTTTGAGATTCGATGTCTTTACATCTTATAAATATGCATGGGCGGTGGAGCGTCTTTCAAAATGGGTGGGGGCACCAGCGAAAAGGGGCACTTTGGGGGAAAGGGGGCACTTACAAAAGATAAAAACAAGAAGGAAAATATACACCCTACATACAATATAACACACTATCAGAGGACATTTTCACACACTAATTTCATATTTACATGATAATAACTACTTTGCAATTTATAATGCTCTGTCTTACTCATTTGCGAGCGAGCAAGGCGAGCGAACAAAATGCTAAGTGTTTTTGCTAAAAGCCATGGTATTTGCAGTATATTTAGAATGGCCTATACTGATAAAAGCTAACGCAAATTCATTTTATGAGTGTTCCATAATTATCACTTTTTTCTTCCATTTACTCTCTATAGTGTTTCTTATGGTTACCAAGCTATAATGTTTTCAATGCATTTGTGAGATCTCATAGCGGCCGGTCATATTTTATTAGAGAAAATATTCAAAATGAATGAGGCTTTAAGCACAATACCATCAGGAATAGGAGGACATATAAAAACTTTATGGTAACAGCACACTACTTGAAGTGCCTTGCGTGAAATAAAATAAGTAAGCGTGAGCTACCGTAGCGAGCAAGGTTTGGAAAAAAGAAATGTAAAAAATACTCTCATTGCTTCACAAGTATCGTTCCTTCAAATTAAATTTGTAAGAGGCGCTGTGTCCTTCCTGTCCCCATCTTCCTCTGCCTTGCTCTATAAAGCCTCTCAGATTCATTGCATAATTATATCTACGCAATGTCATTGTATTTTATTTCTGTTGGAAGTGATTAAATATGAATTTGAGTTATTCGTAAATGGCTCTTTCGAGGACTTTAGGGAGCTTACCGGAGGTGAATTTTAAAGAAGAGGAAATGGCACAATAGAGAAAAGAGGCCTTTATCAGATTTGAAGGGTGAATCTATCAGGAGAATCGTACTATTTTAAACGAAAAAGGGACTGAAAATGGGCACTTATAATAATCAAACCGGACACTCATCAGAAATGGAAAGAGACAGTTATCAGATTCGAAAGGGCACTAATACTGCTTTCACACCAAGGTACGGTCGCTGCGACCGGTCGCTGCGACCGATGAAATCATAATGTGAAAGCATTTCATCGGGCGCTGCGACCGATCGTTTTGGTCAAAGACAATCGGTCGCTGAGTACGGTCGGTGAGGTACTTCAGCGACCGATCGCGACCGATGCAAGCTAGATGTGAAAGCACATCGTACTCAGCGACCGATCGAAATGCAATGACCCCCCATACATGCCTACCCACTATCTCTACTTCCGCTTCCGGCTAGGTCAGCTATACAGCGACCGATCGCTCTGGGCCTGACCAAATTTTGACGGAGGTGTGAAAGCACGTCCGATCGGTCGCTGGGTACGGTCGCAGCGACCGGTCGCAGCGACCGTACCTTGATGTGAAAGCAGTATAAATCGTGAGGAGAGATAGCATTTACTAGAAAGGAAAAGGGGAACTTATCAGAAATCAAATTGGTATATATCAAATTCTTAAAAGGGATACGTCGCCGTAGAGGTGCCGTAGTCGAGTGATTTAAGGCGCTTGACTGTAGACGCGAAGGTCCGGGGTTCGATCCCTGGTACGGCACTTATGCCCTTGAGCAATTCATTTTATCTACATTGCTGTTTTATCGTCTATCAAATAAAGTGATGTGCTATTTGCATATTGATACCAACGTGTGCATGTGTTTAAAAAAGGGGGGACACGTCTTGCCCGAATGGAAAAGGGACACTATCAGAAAACAAAGAGGGCGCTAATTGCAATTATCTTACATTAACAGATGGATAAATTGGACATCTTAGAAAAGAATGGGCACTTATCAGAAGTAAGTGAGGGCATGTATCAGATTTCAAATGGGGCACTTATTAGAGGTGAAAAGAGGCACTCTGTAGAGGAGGAATAGCACTATGAAAAATGAAAAGAGTTAGTCAAAAGGGGCAATAATCACATTTTAAAAGGGATGATTCGTTTGAAGTGTGAAAGAGGTACTTGTAGAAGGCAACAGAGCGCTATTTAAACATGTTAAAAGGGAAATTGGACTAATCAGGCATAAAAAGGGCTGTTTTAAGAAGGTTCATTTATCTGAAACGAAAAGGGGCTCTTATGAGAAGGCAAAAGGGTACTTATTAACAAAGAAAATAGGTCCTTTTAAGGTTTGAAAGGGGCATTTTCTTGGGTAAAAAGGGACACTTTTTGGTGCTTCAAAAAATGGGAGGCAGGCGCCGCCTCTGTAAACATGTCTCTTTTGTCTCATTCTATCTTGTGTCTCCTCGTCTGTTAAAAATAATAGGTTCAGCTTTTGGTCAGTATTGGTTTCATCATTTAGGAGGTATCTCGTTATGAAAAACAAAAGATATTCTCACCCAGTGGAAGACACATCTGAAGATTGTTGATCCAGCAAACAAAGAACGACATCGTTGCATTGGGAAAAAAACACATGACGGATAATCAGATTAGTTTGTTTTGATATAACTACAAACTATTCAATAAGGAGGAATAACTTTCAGAAATATGCATGTTCTAATGTCCTCTTCACCATGGCAATCATGACAATATTCTTGAAAGGTAAAGACAATCTCCTTTTTATTTGTTTTTATATTTTATTATCATTTATGTTCTGCTAAGTCTCTTTATATGGTATAGCTATAACTTCTTTTTTTAATGGGGTTCATTGCAATTCTTCTAGAGAAGTTTATGATGACCTTTTGGAAATACCTCAAAGGATGCCACTTAAAACATTGGCATACTTGGCTTCAAGCCATTTCAGCAGATATGGAAAATGCAGAATCATTTAATGAGCCTGTTTCTAACCACCTTGTAAACAGAAACATGTAACCATAATTATGTAAATACTAGGAATCTTCATCAAATTATATTTATTCATATGAACTATGATATATATCATTTGTTTTACATATTTATTAAGCAGCAGAAATGAATATGTGAATTAATGGTGCATTATATCATGTCGCATAGAAACTAAAAATCGAATTCGGTAATAGTAAGACCTGTTATTTCCATCTTATCAACTTCTGTTTCTGCAGACTTCAATATCGAAAGAAGCATCTCCTTAGTGTTTTGACCCGGTGGTTGTCTCTGTTTCCATTGGATCAGCATGTCACAGATGGCCTGCTGTCTGTCGTTGAGCCTCTTATACTCGATTGCATCTAGTTGGGCTATCGGGAAACCAAGTGCCACTCCCAAATCATAGAAGTCACGGACTGAAATATTTTCAGCTATTCTGTTGACATTAACATCTGAGAGCTCACTGTGAGGGTCTCCTTCGATGTCTCTGTAAAATCAAATGACTCCGTGGTTGACACTGTCATGACAGTAAACATTAATCGCAATATACAGTCTTAGAAAAATTATTTGAGAAGCTGTTTTTGTGGTTTAATATAGGAAGTGTTTATTACATCATTACTGGAAGGTTTGAAATGATTTTTACTAGCTATAAGCTTTTGCTGAGTGGACGTCTACTCCACCTTACAGTTATCCCCTACATTTAGTAACCCTCAGGATAATTTCCTCGGACAATTACAAGTACCCCAAGACATGTATCCCCAAAGGACAACTACGTCACAGAGTACATCAGAAGGACAGATACTTTAGAACCTTTAATAGAACTTGAATTTCCTAGGGATGCTTTCCAGGGGGGGGGGGTTCTTTGATAAAATGTCTACGAGGCAGTAATGGTCTGGGGATGATTGTTCAGGGGTAAGCCTGATTGTATGGATAAACCATTTTTCACTTTTCTGTGGATATTTGGTTTAATTCATGGGGGCAACTGGCTACTTCTGATCATTCTATGGTTCTTGGGTTGTTTTTCAAACAGTGGTGAAAATTTTTCCTTCACAGCAGTCCTTCTTTCATCTTGCAGTAATCTTTCACTGTTTGATGACAAATTTTCTATCGCCTCTGATTTTCATGTCATTCAAAATATCGTGATTGACATTATAATAATCAGTGAACAAACCAATCGAAGCAACACTAGCTATTCATCCTCTTGGAAATTTTATAGTTTTTAGGTGGTCAAAAACTGTCTTTCAGCGGAGAAATGAAGGATCGAGGAAATAATTTTCTGGGGAAATTTGTCCTGGTAGTAATTGTCCTGAGATAATTGTAATAGGGGTACTTGTCTTGAGTAGCTTCAGTCTATTTATCTCGAATTAACTCATAATAATCATTTTTAGTTCCACAAACAATGGAGTTAACAATGCTCTTATCCCCTAAAATAGAGCTGGTCTAAATAATTTTTTTCCAGGGCTGTATGCATAAGCGCCGGAAGCGGGAGAGGGGGCATGGGGCAGGGGGCAATTGCCTCCATCATTCGAAAGGGGGCAAAATCGTCCCCCCCCCCCCGGGCCCCCTCTGAAGAAAAAAAAAAATATCATATACAACATGCAAAATGAGCAGATTGACATGATTAATGCTCTAAAATGCAAACTTTCAGTATTCAAAAATCAAAATTTTCTTGCGCGTAGCTACGCTCCCTCGTATAGTAATTAGAAGCAACGTTTCTCAGTATTTAGAAATTCTGTCTATCATCTATGGAAAAAGGGCAGATGCTTGCTTTATTTGGGAGATCCTCATACATTGGCATAAGGGCGCTGCATTTTTTTTTTCATATTGGGCAATGCCAGAATATGACAATTCTGTACATTTTCACCATCAAAATTGTTTTAAAAAAAAATGCGTCCTCGCTTCGTTCGCGCGGACAAAGTTGTGAAACTGAATAGTTAATATTCGGGCAAAATGTGTCGGCCCCATCGCCAGCATGCTATTCATAACCTTCCCATTGCCATGTCTCTCACACCATCTTAGCTTGCTAGAAGCAGTGAACAAATAATCATGTTTCAGTACTAATGATGAGAGAAGATGGGAAACAGATTTTGATAACAGTATTTTCTTAATTTAAAAAATGCTAAACTTGTCCTTTTGTATATAGATAGATATGTATAAAGGGGGGGGGGGGGAGAGAAATGTGTGCTTGTTCGGGGGGGGGGGGGAGGTGTATATGGGGTACGTTGTATGCTGATATAAGAATTTGAGGTGGGCCCCCAAGAGTGTTTCCCCCCCCCCCCCACACAAAAGCTGGGACCCTTCCATCGCCTGGCTGTATGACTGCTCCAGTTTCTAATTTGTTCTTCACACTTAAATATCGAAATAAAAGAGAGGATGATGTATGGGGTAAGCATTTTAGATATCTTTTGCCATTGTTTTTGAAGGACTGAAAACCGAAATTCAATAACGTGCCGACATCTTAATAATTACAGTATGAGTGCTACAGATTAATGAAAAAATTACAACTACTTGTCTTACCGAATAACTGGATAAAATTCAGGGCCCTTGATTTCATCTGAAACGAAATAGAGACATATCATATTGTTGTTGTTGTCTTTTATCAAACTGAAGCATGTTAATAAGGAGCAAAAACATGTCCTAAAATTGTCATTTTAACAAAGGGTTCATTAACAAAGGGTTCAAGACAAGTTTTACGTTGAGTGGCCGTGTTTCTTTTCTCCCCAATGTTATTATGTCGTCTCTCACTTAAAACCTTAACTTCTTTCTCCCCGTGTCCATGTGATATTTTCATAAAAACTGATAATCTTGTAGTTTATTCAGGAGGGAGATATATTCCAGAATAAGCAGGATAAGGAAATTAACATATTACTTGCCCCGACTACGAAGAACATATATATGACATATCCAAATTCCTAACTTTATTTCTTCTGAAAAGGGGTTTCCATATGTTTTCGTTTAATCCCCCTGATCCACTAAAGGCAGTGAACAAGACAAACCTTCGTATCTAATGACGAATGACATGGATCGAGAGACACCTCGTTCTCCTGCCTGTGTTACTGCGATGGTAATAGAATCAGCCGCCTCATTCGGTAATACGGTTAACACTACTTTATGTCTCATTTGGCTATGTATTTCTTTCAGGCAAAGCTGTATGACAAGTTAGGAGAAATAGCAAACACAGAATATCTTTATTTTTTTCTGCAAGGTGGCATGGAACATAGTCACCTCTTATGATATTAGTAGTATTTCAGGAAACTAGAAGATTACATGACAATAAAACGAAAACAAAATGATGTAAATAAATTATTATTATTTGGCTTGGCGTCACCTGTGCCTGGGAGGCGAAAAGAGAACTAAATCGCTGTAACCCTCAGGTCTCTCTTCCCGATATCACTGATTGGGGGTGTGCAGGTGGACCACATACACCGGGGTTTCCCCCTACTCTTATACGAATAGTGCAGTGGGATCTTTAACGTGCAAAGGTGGTGACTCTCCTTTACACGGGACCTCCATTTAACGTCCTATCCGAGGGACTGTAACATAGCCTGCGTCAATGAAACTGGGGAGGGGCACGATAACACATAACGTAGGCTTCAGTCATCCGCCTGGGCTGGACTCGAACCCACGATCTTTGGTTCGACAGGTAGACGCTTTACCGACTGAGCGAACTCACTCCCTCAAAGTAGTAGTATACCTGACATATAAAGCCGACTACATAACGAAGGGAGTCTTGTAGTTTAAGTTACACCTATAAAATCGCGAATACCGATACCTCTTTTTCATTCATCCTCCCGTCACACTCACACGTCACTGTAACGTCACCCGAGTGTGATGCAATGCTGAATGGAACCGAACGATGGGCTTTTCGATAGGACAGCTGTCTCTCCTCGTCAAGTATTTCCTATTTCAAAGTAGAAAAGATAATATCATTATTATGATTTACGGATACTGGAATATGCAATTAACCACAGTTCAAGAGGTTGGGGTGGGAGGAGCATAATATCTTTCTCACGCTAATTTTGAGAACACCAATATTGAGACAATCGTCACCCTCATTACGAGATTCCATATACCCATGTATAGTATACAGGTATATAAAAAAAAATGGCATGAACCTGATTATCTTACATTATTCGCCCGGAATAAAGGGGACATGCTCAAGATCATGTTATAGTCTATGCGTGGTTCAGGTGAATTTCGGTGTAAATATTTTAAATGAACGCAATATAAAGTTTACTTTTTGTCCTGCACTAATACCCCCGCACCCCAGCCACTGCCCGCACAACAATCACATCGCCTCGTTCACTAGCTTTTTTATAGCTAGTAAACCACACGCTGTTTGCTATTCTCACCATCACAAATGTATAGCTTGCGTTTATAGTTTAAAAGCGAAGAAAAGAGCCGTGAATAAAGGCTACTCCTATACTTGTCGCGTAGACAGAACTCTTTATTGGTATTGTCCGCATGCAGGTTTGGAATGTGTGACTTTAGGTCGCGTCCCAGGATCAAAAGTATTCTTCGCCTTTCATATGTTCAAAATTCAACTTGAGAATGATTCAAAGAAAGAACTGCACAGCCATAGTCAACCATAGTGGGTGTTAGTTTTGCTTCTATCTTACTGCGGATCAGCAGCTAACAGCAAATAAATCTGACAAAAGATTTTGAGGGGCTACTAAAACTGTACATAATATTTCAAATGTTTTTGATACATGAAAAAAACAAAACATCGGTGTCTTAGATAAGTGGAAGGGGTTGCCCACTCGCTTGCAAAATGTAGGAACAGGAAAATCGATATTCAACAAAGTCCCCTACTTAAACGATGCCCTTACGTCCATATGATAAATCTATGGTGGCCCTAGAGTACGCTCGATAACAGGTCATGTGCGAAGTGAATTTCGGGGCAAACTTTGCATCCCAGTCATGAAATTCGCGACCCTGACGCAAACTTTGCGTCTCAGTCGTGAAATTCATGACCCGTGCGCAAAATTCAAGACCCGCGATGCGAAATTCATGACCTAGGATGCGAAATTCATGACCTGGGATGCAAAGTTCAAGATCCGGGATGCGAAATTCAGGACCTGGTATGCGAAGTTCACGTTGTCGAGTGTACTTGCCACCATATAAATCCTTCAGTGTAGCTTATAGTCAGTTTCCTTTCATTGCAGTTTGAAATACTCACCCTTTCTGTCCCAGGAACATCCGCATGGATGTAAAAGTGAATCTCAACCTCTCTACCCTTTTCTATTGTGT
>CM057171.1:2325305-2378738 GCA_029962745.1 Echinometra lucunter
GCGAGGTGCAATGCAGTCCAGCCTTCTGTTGCTTCCTTGTTCACCTCAACTCCTTGACTGATGAGATATTTGGTGACATCAAGATAACCATTCTCTGCAGTGATGTGTAATGCAGTCCTTCCTTGTGCTTTTTCCTTGTTCACCTCCGCTCCTTGACTGATCAGATATCTGGTGACAGGAAGATGGCCATTATTTGCAGCGAAGTGTAAGGCAGTCCAGCAGTCATTATCTCCCTTGTTCACCTCAGCTCCTTGACTTATCAGATATTTGGTGACATCCAAATGACCTTTCCCTGCAGCGAGGTGCAATGCAGTCCAGCCATTTGTTTGTTCCTTGTTCACTTCAGCTCCTTGACTGGTCAGATATTTGGTGACATCAAGATGACCATAACCTGCAGCCCAGTGTAATGCAGTCCAGCCATTTGTTGCTTCCTTGTTCACCTCCGCTCCTTGACTGATCAGATATCTGGTGACAGGAAGAGAACCGTTCTCTGAAGCGAGGTGCAATGCAGTCCGGCCATCTGTTTGTTCCTTGTTCACTTCAGCTCCTTGACTGATCAGATATTTGGTGACATCAACATGACCCTTCTCTGAAGCGAGGTGCAATGCAGTCCAGCCTTCTGTTGCTTCCTTGTTCACCTCAACTCCTTGACTGATGAGATATTTGGTGACATCAAGATAACCATTCTCTGCAGTGATGTGTAATGCAGTCCTTCCTTGTGCTTTTTCCTTTTTCACCTCCGCTCCTTGACTGATCAGATATCTGGTGACAGGAAGATGGCCATTATTTGCAGCGAAGTGTAAGGCAGTCCAGCAGTCATTATCTCCCTTGTTCACCTCAGCTCCTTGTCTTATCATATATTTGGTGACATCCAAATGACCTTTCCCTGCAGCGAGGTGCAATGCAATCCAGCCATTTGTTTGTTCCTTGTTCACTTCAGCTCCTTGACTGATCAGATATTTGGTGACATCAAGATGACCATAACCTGCAGCCCAGTGTAATGCAGTCCAGCCATTTGTTGCTTCCTTGTTCACCTCAACTCCTTGACTGATGAGATATTTGGTGACATCAAGATGACCATAACCTGCAGTGATGTGTAATGCAGTCCGTCCGTCCGTTATCCCCTTCTTCAACTCAGCTCCTTGATTGATCAGATATTTGGTGACATCAAGATGACCATTATTTGCAGCAGTGTGTAATGCAGTCAGGCCGTCTGTTTCTTCTTTGTTCACCTCCGCTCCTTGACTGATGAGATATTTGGTGACATCAAGATGACCATTCTTCGCAGCAAAGTGTATTGCAGTCCGTCCGTCGTTCATCCCCTTATTTACTTCAGCTCCTTGACTGATAAGATATTTGGTGACATCAAGATGACCATTCTTTGCAGCAAAGTGTAATGCAGTCTCGCCGTCATTCTTTCCCTTGTTCATCTCAGCTCCTTGACTGATCAGATATTTGGTGACATCAAGATGGCCACTATGTGCAGCAGTGTGTAATGCAGTCTCTCCGTCATCGTTTCCCTTGTTCACCTCCGCTCCTTGACTGATCAGATATTTGGTCACATTAAGATGACCATTCATTGCAGCACTGTGTAAATCATCCACGTCTTTAGCAATTTGAGTGTTTCCCATTTTACCTCAGCTCTTTGACTGATCCGAAATCTTGTTTTGAATTGTTAAATGTTTTGCCAGTTTGGGAAAAAAGAGATGATGTAATAATTTATCTTAAATTTGAAATTGTAATGAATGTAATGAATGTACTTTCGTACATTGCTTATTTGTTTAATGTTTGGAAATGAAAATAAATGAAATATGAAAAAAGGTAGAAAATCTGATGATATCAAGATGACTATTCTTTGTAGGGCAGAATAATGAGAACGCTACTGGTGAACACATAGCACACATGGCCTCGGTACCCGGTTCGAAACCAAGTGGATGCGTTAATTCCCTTGGTACAGCCCTTTTCACACTTGGTGATGCGACTGTTTTGCGAAGTTTTCGATTGTGTGCAACATATATTGTGATCAAATGGTCGGAAACGATCGCCAAATCCTTTGGAGGGACTTAACGTCGTCAGTCCCCTGGTCGCTTACTACCAAGCATACATATGCTTTCTTAGCAGTTCAGGTAAAATAACCAACCATTTAACTATTTAATTATTAACATCGGCTTCATATTTGGTTCCGTTGTCTTTTTCCACCTTAGAGTGTTTAGGCTGGTTTGTATCCTTTCTGTCTATCTGGTTTATGAAAGAACCCTCACGTTTTCCCAGTAGCATTACACAGTTTCCTTGCTGCTCTTCACATGACAAATAATGAAAGTGTACAACCCTTTCCTGATAAAACGTGTCTTGTGATCGTCGTAGTTGTATCACACCAGAAGTCGGTTTTACATGCACTACAACATCTTCTAATCGTTGCTGGTATAGGATTCTCTGTATCTCGCACACTATGCATGCAAAAGGAGTGATCAACAAACAAGGCTAAAGCAAAATCTTTATTCGGCATTTCCATACCTGCGCACTCAACTAAATCTCAGATATTCAATGCAAACCGTTTTGTTATAAAGTTATTTTCCCGCTGCCATTTGACTGTAGGCATCTCTCTGGTCTGCACTAGCATGACTAGTCTTGTACCGTCTACTGCATTAGGATTATCGCGGATTGAACCAGGCTCTTTAGATAAAGTGTACTAGTTCTTAAAATTGTGGCCATAAATTTCAAGCAAATGACAATCTGAATGATTGTATACCATGTGAGAATATGAAAATGCAGTTGCAACGTTGCAACGTTTCTTCATTATAAACTAGAATTATTTGAGGTAAAACGCGGAGGAGTAATATATTCTGATTAACTTCATCCTTTTGTGGACCATCTTTTCGTTGTTGAATTAGACTGGTTGAAAAAAAGACACAAGGTCAATTCTAGCTGTGTCAACACCAGCATGTCCAGCGAGCCCTTAGAAGACTTGGCTTGCTTGGGAAGGAAAATATCCTAATTTATATTTCGCAGTGCTTCATGGCAAAAGAACGATCATTGTAGAATCCATACGCCCCCTACCACCAAGTGACTGAGTTATTTATTTTGACATGATGAAATGGATAATCAGCAGTGCTGTGTGACTCGAGTCCGGACTCGAGTCCAAATTTTGATGACTCGGACACGAGTCCAGTTTTTCTCACTTTGACTCAGACTCGGACTCGGTCCCAGAAATCGTGACTCGTGACTCGGCGCCGAGACACGCACGAGTCCAAGCAGTAGCTGCCGTGTCGTACAATACAATACAATATTGGCATTTATATAGCGCTCTCACAATGACTGAACATGTATCACAGCGCTTTACAAAACGATTAACAAAAAAAAAAAATATGAAATTACAAATGAAAACTACATAAATACATGCCAAGCAATTAACTGTTAAAAAGAAATGTCTTCAGAGCCGCTGAAAAACTCCCAAAGATGGTGATTCCCGGATACACCGAAGGAGTTGATTCCACAGGCGTGGTGCAGCAGCAGAGAAAGATCTGTCTCCTGAGCATGTAGCAGTCCTTGGAGTTGATAGCAGAGTGGCATCATTGCCAGAGCGCAGTCCTCGCCTTTCGGTCAGATAAGGAGAAATCAGATTATTCAGATAGGATGGAGCACAATTATAGAGGTATTTGTAGGTAATGGTGAGAATGTTGTATGTGATTCGCTTATGGATAGGGAGACAGTGCAATTGCCGTAGAAGGGGAGAGGCATGGTCACGCTTCTTGGCAAGAAATACCAACTTGGCCGCTCGGTTCTGAGCTCTTTGAAGACGCTGGATATAAGTCGAAGAAGTGCCACATAGGAGAGAGTTTGCATAATCAATTCTTGATGTGATCAGAGCTCTCACAGCATGCTCACAGGCAGCCTGGCTTAGGAAAGGTCTTATACGGGCTATATTTGAGAGATGAAGATGCAACGAGCTTGAAAGGGATGAAACATGGCGATTCATCTTGAGGGAGGAGTCAATCTCAACACCTAGGCTTCTAACTGTAGGTGAAGGTTGAATTACAGCATCACCAATGATCAGAGTGACGTCGGACACAGGATGGTGAAAGCGTGGGTTGGCAACAACCAGGAACTCTGTTTTGTCACAGTTCAGCTTCAACATGTTGCTTTGCATCCACTGCTGCAGGTCACTTGCATACGCAGATAATGTGGTGAGAGCGAGCTCGACTGCCTGACTGTCCTTTGGGTCTGCAAAGGTGTACAGCTGCACGTCATCTGCATAAGTATGGTGCTGTGTTGCGCCTTTTCTACTGTATTGACATTCAATACATTTTAATTTGAGTTAATAATTTTATATGCAATTTGATTATATTATGTTTTTGCACATTGTATATGCTCATTGTTCAATCAATCATATACATACAATTTCTGTGCTTTTAGTGGATGAATGAGAATACAAATTAAATAACAATGAAAGTTTCAGCAAATTTTAAAAATTAGTTCTTGAAGATCCCTGAAATAATGATTTACTGGAACAGTGGAACTGTAAGGTCAAAGCTCGATGGATTGTTCCAATTTTTAAAGCCCATGCCACATGCATGTACACAATTACACATAATAGTTTTCTCTTTGAGTCACTGGTGCTTATCAGTTTATCACAACATTTATCATTCTTTCAGTGCTAGGTATCAATGAGTTTAGAAAGCAAAACTCTATAGCGAATGAAAACTAGAAATACTGAATTTAATTGTATAATATTTATTGTCTAGTACAGTAATTCATTGCTAACTAGTTGACATTTGATTTCTTTATAATCAATAATCATGTACAATACAATTTAGGTAGATAGAACATTAATACAGTAAACAAAACATTGCATTTAGGATTGATTGATAAATATAATTAATATGAATATATCAAGAGGATTCATCTGAAGTACTGGTATTCATTTTGAGGGAGGGAATGGCAGTGATCATTCTTTGTAAGGAGGTCCTTGGGACCATGAAAATTGCTTCTAGCTAGTTGTATCAGGATTGGAAAAAAAATATCCAAGAAATATATGAAACCAGCAAAATTATCTTGTTATAAAAGTGTTTTGTTATATCTGAACTCTTTATTATCAGGTTCCACTGTAGATGTTATTTGTTTTCATGTTTAGGAACATGTCCAATGTATTTTTTTATTTTTTTATTTTTTTGACTCGGACTAGGACTCGGACTCTGAGGTAATGACTCAGACTCGGACTCGGACTTTGAGGCTATGACTCGGACTCGGACTCAGAGGTGATGACTCGAACTCGGACTAGGGTTTTACAACTCGGACTCGGACACAGCACTGATAATTAGGGACCGAACATCATGTTTTTGTACTGTGGAGAGGTAATAAGGACATTACATTACAGTTATAAAGTGAGAAGTAAGGAATTCGACCAACATTGATTAAATAAAGTAAAGCTGAGCCTGAAATGGATTCACACTTCCTATTTTATGCCATTCGTTCTGTTATCTAGTTCTTCATTTAATCACAAGCCCATATTTATGTAATGGCGCAAAGCGGTTTTAAAATTCGTTCACAATCTCTGTCTCTGTTAGGACATTAAACTGAATAGGCACCAAAGTACACGTAAAGCATACGTGTTACCCTTCCACGCCATTTCATGGTGTTCTGCCAATTTTTTTTCTTTGACTAGTCAACAACAAGCTGGCCTATAGGGGAAGAAAAATAAAAGGGTTTACAAGCCGTTACTTACATTGTTATCAACACATAATAAATAATCATATATAACCATGTTTACACTTTAATTCCCTAAACAAGGAACAGTTTTGATGGATTGTTCTTAAATAAGCTTCAATAATTATTATAAACAGTGAGTTTTGTTGCTGTGCTTTTGAACTGGGTATTTTCAGGTTGACAGATCTCAATTGTTACTCAGCCCATAAGCACACACACACACACACACACACACACAAAATCATGATCATTCCCAATTCAAAAGACGTGAGCTTCGGTAAGCATTACCTCTAATTCACTGAGAAGGAAAATATGAACATGGTTTGAACAGATTGCAAAATTTCTTTCAAGTGCAGTTAGACTATTGTGGTTAAAAGAGCTGTAATGGAATGGTTGGATAATTATGATCTCTAGCACGAACTCGCAATGATATAAAGAATAGGCATTATATTGCCCCAATGGAGCGTTATTGCCATGAATCTGTATACAAACCCTATTTTTGTCTGGTAGTAGATTCATCTAGGATTTCCCTTCACCATAGTATTGACGGTGATAATATCGCTACTACAAATAAGTGTTTGAATAAAAGCTGTTTTTTCCCCACGTGAAGTCTACGCGCTTTGTACCCATCGTCACAATAGAATTTGCAAAGTCAGTCCCACATTCCTTGTTGATATCTGCATACAACTTTCGTTTCGCCACATTCTTTTATGAAACCAGGTATAGATTCATTTCCCTTCCTCCTCATTTTCTTTTTTTACATTCTCGCCTATTTTTGGTTTATAACAAAGTTGCTTTGAATAGCTGAATACGATTTCTAACACAAGTTTCTGATGATTAACCCAAACTGCGCCAATCATGTGAAAGATTCTTGCCATGACTTTACATACCAAGTTGGAAAGAGCGCGTAATCTTAGTCAAAGAGTGGTGATTTCGGTTCCTACCAATACCTGGCTCTTTGTGTCCTTTAGCAAGACATTTAATCCATCATTGCTGCTCTCTACCCAGGTTTATAAATGGCACCTGACACTGCTGAAGTAATATTAATGTTTATGATAATTCATTGCAATGTAAGCGCCTTGGGCCACCTTTGCTAGATATATGTTTCCCGAACTGTTTGTAGTACTATTACTAGACATCATCCTCGTTATCACTTCTAAGAATGAGGACGCCTGGTCGTAAAGAAGATGTTCTACAGCAAAATCTCAGATGGCGACGCAGTAGGATTTATGTAGTAGACCCTTGTTCCCTGGCTTATATTTGACCTTTAAAATGGATTTTATTCTGAAGGTAAGAACCGTCATCTATAATGAATGAAAGCGAAAACATTTGTTCCCATATTGCTGAAAAGAAGATACCCTCATTCAATTCCCTTGTCAGGATGAGGGAATCCAGTATTCAACGGGAGAAAACATTAGACGATGAAGGATGGGTAGGTGCGTTGGGATTTATTTAATTAATTTACTGTTGATAATTCTCAGTAGAGAATAGCATGACTCCAAACAGGAATGAAAAAAAAGTTTGAGTGAAACATACTCATTTACTGTGGGCATCTAAGCAATCGAGGGCATTGTTTCATCCACATTTTCTTGCAGAATTGCAGGATTGACTAGATTATCATCTTTTATGGGCCAGAGAACCAGTTTCCCTTGTTTGGTAAAGGGCGAGACTTGCATGTCTGAAAAGATTTTACCTGCCTGGGATTCATCACAAAAAAAATCATAATTGTTGGAAAAAACTGCAAAATATCTTTTCAGTCTGCTTGACTATTGTTATTAAACTGAGTTGTTTTGAATTGTTGCATATAATCTCTAGCACAAGTCCGTGCTGATCTCTCAAAAGAGGATATTCATGCCCGCATGAAGCAGAGCTTCACTAAAGAAATCTTATTATGAGTTCGCATAGAGAGGGCGCTATTTCATCCAGTGTTAGAGATTGATGAAGTGACTTTGTTTATAATCTATCAACTACAAAGTGCACCCTATAGCATGTTGAATAATGTGACAGGCAACAGTGCACATGTGCATCACTGTATATCCATCAATGAATGCGTACTACTCTCGCATAAATTATGTTGGTCTTTATTTGAATAAATCGCTAACATATTAATACTGAAAATCAAAACAGAAGGAGCAGCAGATAATGATTTTTGTCATTTCAATTTCAATGAAGTTACTACTTATTTATTTAGATTTCAATTCAGTCTCAGCTTATCAATTCTATTTTCATACATGCTGTAACTACAAAAAGCAAGTTAAATTGTTCCGACGATAAAGAAAAAAGGGAAACCCAAACCATTTAATGCTCCAGCAAGCTGTACTGGATCTTTTAAAATGTATTGTGCATGTGACGTAAATATTAAGTATAGTCATTAGGATGAATCCTCTAACTGCTCTAAGTAAAATAAACAAACACACAAAATGAATCCCACGTACCACACCTACTCACACATGCCTGCAGCACGTCTCATACAAATATGGACTAGATTAATATGCATGTTATGTGATAGGAGCTGTTTTCAGATTTCACTTGGTACTCTTTTAATTTCCAATGTGTTTGAATGTGATATCACGGGGTATTTGGGCTAGACAGATATCATACAAATATGCAAGGTAAGTAATAACGGCTGTTCTTAGATTTCACTTGATACTCTTTATGTCAACTCTTTTAATCTCCAGTGTGTTTGAATGTGATATCACGGGGTATTTTTAACATTCTTCCATTCCGTTTGATTTATGTATACATTTTTTTTCTACATTCAATACATTGCATAAACCTTTGTCATTGTCTTTACAAATACATATCTGATGAGTATTGCCTCAACAATACATATACAACTTGACATAATACATGTCACGTAATTTTCCCATCATCTTAAAGACTTTTCTTTTGATGCATTATTCACTGTACATTCCTAATATGCCCCATGTATTAACATAGGAACATTTACCATTAGAATGAACATAGGTATTTAGCCTTCTTTAAACTACGCTTCTAAGGTTTTTATCATGCTTCTACTGACATTAATGAAACTTTCCAGAATAAGATATATGTGTGAATCTCGGAAATATATCCTAGAAAAATCGTATTGGATATTCAAACGTATCAGCAGGTATTTGACGTTAAGTAAAAGGGGGTCATCCCTATGGTAATCCCTATGGCTAGAAGGTCCGATAGTTACACCCAATAGATAGAAGGTGCGATAGACGAATATACGAGAGGGTCTAATAGACAGATGGCTCTATAGACCGAATAGGAAGGAGGGTCCAATAGTCCAAAGGCTCTATACAGTGCGTCCCAGAAAAAAAAAGGAAACCGGGATGCTCAGCTATTTTTCAGATTGAATAAAATAATTCATGGAATATCATATGCATCTTTAAAAGTTTAGTTCTTCCTCTTTTTACTGATACCCGATATAATACAAAAGACTCATGCACTGATGAGCAAGAAGAGTTTAAAATTCGAATGTCAAAGTCGAGTTGCGCAGAATAAGTGTTCACGATTTGTAAGGATGCACCAACCTTGCCTAAGATCGGCATGATACATTATCATTTCGTTTATGTTCTTTGTTATATTTCTTTCATCAAATCTCTCGATTAGAGAGGAAGCAGATTTAAACATGTGTTTAAAGAGGATTTCCGATCTTTTCACGGAATGGAACTGCATTGGAAGTCCGCATGCAGCAAGTTTCCTAGGCTTGCCAGCGTCAGTTTCCTGATCGAAATGTGTCGTCAAGTCCAACAATCTGGAGCCGTAACAGGACTTTTTTCGTGGGAGAGGCGTAAGAATACGTAAATTGTTCGAAGAAACGTGCAAGCGAAGAAACAAAGGCAGTCATGATTGCGCTTTTAGCGTTTTTGAAATTCAAATTAAAGGTGCTGGCTCCCACTCTTAGTTGAATTTGGAAAATGATCAGTCAAAAATGCAGTCTTGAAAATTTCGGGGGGGGGGGGTGGGAGGCGCGACTGCCTGCCCCCCCCCCCCCCCCGCATACGGTCACGCGTCAATTCGCTACCTGCCTCTGTTCCACTATGATGTGAACAAAATTAAATTTCTGGAGAAGGTTTCTGCCTGCTCAGCTTGCTCCAGCTAGAAAAAAATGTTATTGGCATAACGGGCCTCGGGGCTTTTATGTGCACCGTATAATTAGATTTTCATGTTTAAATAAAGGTCAGGCTGCACCATTGGAAATACATCTGTGTAGTGGCATAATTAACCATGGGGGGGGGGGGGGGGGTTAGCTGCATGGATGGACCACCCCCTGTGGGCATACAGACTCAGTGCATCGGTTGTTTACAATACACAATAGAAGAAGATAATGCACTACCTTTTTTTCCTTTTATGAGATAAAACTATTAAAAATAAAAAATACGAACTAGATGCTTTCTCGGCTGTCCGCAGTCGAAAGAATTGCCTTCGCCATGGTCAGATCAGAAATAAATCGCACATTCATGATGGTTCAAAATACTTGTTTACAATTTAAATCACTCTGCGATATGAGCTTAAAAACAAAGACTTTTGTCACTGCAATCTAAAATGACTGAGGGTCCGGCACCAACAGTATGGAATACTTTGCCAAATAATATAACATCTATAACGAATTACAATGGTTTTAAAAGAAGTGTGAAGCATCATTAATTACATGTCACTTTGTGTAGAAATTTCCACTTTATGCTTATGTATTATATATTTTTCAATGTATGTATGCATATGTGCACTTGTATAGCTTTGCAAGCGAGGACAGTGAACAAAGAAAATTCCTGAGAACAATAGTCCTCAGTTGTCAAACAAAGGATTTGGGTTTATTCCGTCAGCCTTGAGAGGACAGGGGACAATAGAAGTCCAATTGTTGTGCTCGGTAGTATAGTGATGTACAGCTGTGTGTGTGTGTGTGTGTGTGTGTGTGTGTGTGTGTGTGTGCTGGTGTGTGAATTTATGTTCTGTTGTTAATGCAATTGTTCTTAATGTAAGTTATTTTTTTTTTCTCTTTTTTTTTCTTGTAATTTGTTGGAATATACCATGTACAAGCATTTTGCTTTTCGGTGTCCTAAACTATAATTTAATTTCATCATTTATTGTACATTGCTATTTTGATATGTGTTTTATGGTTGAATAAATAAATACAGAAAATCTCATTCGGTCAAGACACTATGAACATGGCGACAAAGAAAGCGGACAAAATAAACAGCCTCTCATTCTACCCTTCACAATGGTTCTGGTAGTCAAAAGAACATCCCTTCGCAGCTATTGTGTTTAATAATGTAGTTCCAGGTGAATATGCATGTGACACCTGTTCCACATATTTTAGACAATAGCAGTGAAGGGATGTTCTTTTGACTACCAGAACCATTGTGAAGTGTAGAATGAGGGGTTGTTTATTTTGTCCGCTTTCTTTGTCCGTCGTGTTCGTAGTGAGAGCTCTCATGCAGTAGCAACTTCCATCGGCCAAAATTGTCATGACAGTGCAACATTGAACTACAGATGGCGCTCTTTATTATTAAGTTTCGATACGCATTAACCTACGCTTCGATACTCTCATCAACATGATTAAAAAAAAAAGGTCCTATAATGATCATAACGATTGTGGCAATAGTAACTAAAGAAAAAATAATAGTAACATCCAATACAATACACGAGTAGGGGGAAACCCCTGTGTATTGGTCCACCTGCCACCCCTTCGGGAGGAGATACCCGCGGGTTACACTGATTCAGTTCGCTTTTGTCTCCCAGGCACAGGTGACGCCCAACAAAATAATAATAATAATAACAAACTCAATTTATATGACAGTAATTCCACATCTAAGTCTCTTTTATTAATGTTATTTGAACAACATAAAATAAGTAGCAGAAAGAAGAACATCAATCTAGAATATATTTTAGCATACAAAACATGTAATCTATTTTCATGAATGATATTATAACTTAGTTTCGCTGAGGGGAAAAGTTCAAACAATAAACAGATTTGAAGGATGTATATATTTTGAAATACCTGATGCCTTGAATTTATGTTTGAAAGTCAGTATTTAATGAAGTAATGCAACTGACACAGATTAATTTCATTCAGGTTGATGTAAAATTAACTGTTAATACCACTGAATGTATAAGTTAGTGTCGTAAGACATCGGAAAACAATTTCAACAGAAGAAACATTTAGCAAGATATTAATCTTTATTACCTTGTGTATTATTAAACAAAGTAAATGTTGGTTTCATTACATTCATTCGCTCCCATGGAAGCCGTGGGGTTGTGAATTTACGTATTTTGGTTACGTAAAAATAAAAAACATGTTTCTATAAAACAGTGGAGTTTAGCAAGAATTTTCGCTCGGAAAAGGGTTTTAGTACAACACTTAATCATGTTTTTCATGCTGGACATTATTGAACAAACGAATCCCAAACAAAATTAGGAAACATCAAGCCCCTTAACGTACACATTTTAGAAATGCTTAACAATATAACTGATGTGCATTGTTGAAAGGAATGAAATACGAGTCCATGTCCTCATAATCAAGGACTAAACAATTTGATACGTCATAGCATTATTCATATTGTAGGAACTACTTGTTATGTCTCTGCGGTATTTGCTTATAGTGGAAATGATATTGGTGACAGTTACATCATATCCTTCTATTAGTACATAACTATTGCTTTATGTACAGTGGAAATGACAGATGGTTTGTTACTGTATCAGGTTAACAATGATCAATCACACCCAACCTCGGAAAACCGAGCACAAGTCTATACTCCTATAGAGCAAGGTAAAAATAGAGCCCTCATCGTTCAGTGCCAGACATTGTGTACAAAAGGCATGAGGAAAATGCTGCAATGTCGACCTGCTGTTGATAATATATTTTTTAAAAATAATGCTGCGTATAGGCCTACATATTTTGAATATATTTGGCATATGAAAGTCATTTCATATGGCGAATCATTCACTGATTTAGAAGAAAATTTACACGCAGCATTATTTTTAAGAAAATATATTACTGGAAGGTTTACTTTGCGAGATTTTCCAAATGCATGTTGTACACACTGCCGCACATTAAACGATGAGGGTTCTATATTCATACGCCGTTTTCGGAGTATTATGCCTGTGCTCGGTTTTCCGAAGTTGTGTCTGACTGATGATTATTCGCTTCACTTGGTTGACATCTCACATTTACAAACTATAAGGCAGTGAATATTTGCTAAAATATGATTAAGAATGTAAACAGTATACAGCGTATAGTAGCCCAACATCAAGACACATATTATTGCATATGATACACACGTTGTGTTGTTAATGAATGTAAGCACTTCTCATACTCAATGTCTTAACAGATATGTCGTCATGTTTGTCAAACTGAAAACATGGACTATTCTACATCCATGTGTTTGTATGTAGCGATGAAACCTCATTAAAGCATAACATAGTTAACTTCCACCTTATCTGACAGGCTGAATCGACTGTCAGATAATAGTTTTACAAGATTCCTGGACCCAATCCTAAAACATTAATTTGGGAACTGTTTCTGAAAGGCTATTCCTCCTAAGGTCTAATCCATATCTTCCTTCTACGCTTTAAACATGTTAAAAAGTGTATTCTGAAAATTGTTATCATGTTTAAGCTGCAAAAATACAGGCAATTATAAGATGATTCCATGCACTATACAGCATTCAGCTCGTTACTTACACAATATCAGACATGGCAACAAATATTAGATACATGTAATATACTAATCAATACAAATATACAATCCCATTAATACGTATATATCTATTGATAAGTCTTATCTTCAGGAAATCATATTATCATGATCACATAGGGAGGTTCTGTGAATTATGTGTGAGTAAAATGAGCAAAGACACATAGAGAATGAATAAATACACAGTACATGTTAATGCATGTATACGATACAGCAAAAAGAAAGCTACTTTCAGGCGTGAATTCACCACAAATAAGTTCAATAATTATTATATGACCATAATTATAAACACGAATTAAATATCGTAAAGCAATATCCATAATAAAACATAACGATACATAGCCGGTTTCATTATACTGGAGTAATATACCGGAACTAAATCATAGAGTGTCATGTTTACTGGATTGGGAAATACTTAAGAATATACACACTGATATACGTACATACTTCATGATTATCAATTTGCAACCCATTCTGATGAATGGATACTACTTTTCTTTGGATTTATGACGCTTAATCTTTAAAAAATAACAGCATTTGATTACATGACTCTTTGTGGTTAGATCTATTTTGAGCCAAACATTCCCATTTTTCTATTCGGTTAAACATCATTCTGTTCATACAATAAGAACAGGCTTATAAATAGAAACCACAGAACAAATTAACTGAAACAATATATTAAAAAAAATAAATAAATATGGGGGATTAAGAGAGTCCAATAATATCCCCAGACAAATGAAATATAATAGAGTTAGAAAACGATTAGTGCATAGCCAAGATATGAATTCATTCTCAATTTTCAATTCTTAATTCGGATGTTTGCAACATTCTTTGTATGCTATTTTTGGATTTATGTATTGACTGATTGAGAATTTTATTGAGAAACATCCATTATCGCAGTTCGAAGACTGAATTGCAATTGTTACATTGAAAAGTAATACAGTACTTTCAAAGGAATTTCAATGTAAAAATTGTAACGACAATGAAATAGCAAATAATATAAAAATCATAATAAAAAACAATGTCACCAATAGAGTCGTCACTAACATTCAGTAATAAACACATATAAACCAATCCCACAACGCAAGAGGGCAGCAGACTGTTTCGACGCAGTTCGACATACTGCGGTGGGCGCTCCAACTTTTATAGTACACAAGTCAATAGCGCGTTATGTACATTCGTTCGATTTTGTGTCTATTTTGACCAATATATTCAGATTTATTTTAATATTTGCAATGAGAAATTATCAGGGTCGTTCAGGTCGCAGCTGTGCGGTGCTAAAATGCCACAAGAATTGGAGAGACTTTAAAAATTGGAAGCTAACTGCCGGAGTGCGAAATTCACTCGCTTTTGACTCATGAAGCCTTTTTGTGTGAGAAGCCGTACTCCCTACACAGGTTTCCGTAAGCAATGTGAAGGAATTCGTCGCCAGTGGGTAAAAACATCAACAGAAACGACTTTGAAGTCAAGAAACATTATCATTATGTACTTTGGCGTAAAATTTAATGAGTGAAAACATGACTTTGTAAACAGGGTAAGATTTAGGGCTCCCGTTTACTTCTATGCTGCAATCGAACTTTTACTGACAAAACTAAGTTGAAAAGCCATCGAAAGTACAAATTTAAAATACAAAACACCTTCATCTGTCAGATATAGCCATTGTCTTACCTCATCTACCCATGTATCCATGCTTTATTTTATTGATCTAGAATAAAGTAAATGGAACAATATCGGGGCATATCTCATATCTTACTTTCATTTTTGTACACAGAGCCAAACGCGGTCAGCGCGCTTGCTCACCGCAGCAATGGCGTCGGCCAAGATAGAGGGCCAAATACATAAACCGGAGGTGAAATTGGTCTATATACACATTTCGAATCAGAGATTAATTCTTTTACCATTCACAAAGAACTAAAAGTTTAAAGAAAAGAAAATAAGCAATGAGGACTAAAAGCAACCAGAATGTATATAATAACAAATGTTATTTCTCAGATGGAAATAAATGTGAATGAATTTCAATTAACAATAAGTAACTTTATTTGCAAATTATGCATTTGCAAGTAGAGAACGTACTCGTGTAGACTCACCTAAACAAAATGAAAAATCACGATACCACGTTGATAATCATAACGCTGGTTTGTTTTAAATTGTTTTGAAATCAATATGTCATAATGATCAATGATGCAATATGTCATATATTCTTCAATGTTTTGAAGATGATGGGGAAGGCTTCTGGTAAAGTATCTGCTTCGACTGGTGTCATGGCGCTTAATGCTCCAGTATGTCTCGCAATTTTATATTTAGTCTTTGTGTCACATAACTGTTTTTATTTTTGCTGTGAACCATTGAAAGCATTATCATTCCTGAAATGCCGACATAGCTGGGAACAGGTAAGTTTTGAGGGCCGCCATGAAAGTGGAGACCCACCACTCTAAATAGAGTACTTCTATACATGTTTCAATTTTGTATATGTTAATCGTAAGTTTAAGAATTGTATTGCTCAAGGAACATCAACTGCTAAATGGGTTAGTACTTCATGATTCTTTCTATCTTAGCAGAAAACAGAATAAACGTTAACTGAGTTGGATAATTGTTCATTTGATCGTATATGTCGGGCTTCCTTTAAAGTGATTGTATGAAGCTGATAAATTCATCTCGTTATGGATCATGATGAGCATTCTGGAGGATACAGTCCTACATCCTGGCCTCCCAAGCTTTTCTGACTTGTGCAATGTGGCTCCTCACTGAAATTTCAATTAAAAGGGAGAGAGGGAGAAGAAGTGTTTAAAAAAAGGCAAAGATCTATTTTTTTTTTCTTAAAGTCGGCGTATAATGGAGTTCCCAATAGGGTTATATTCAGAAAGCATTTTATCTTAATTTTTTCTTGATTATTCTCAGGAAGGTATTGGAGGGATATATAGAATACTCACATTCGTGCATGACGACCTCAGCTGCATGGCCTAACCCAGCATTTTGTATTGCCAGATGAAGTTCAGCCACCTGTTCACTTGGTCGAACCCGACGTCTCCAGTCACAGAGCATCTCACTAAACCCTGATTTTGAGACACGGTTCAAAGACGTGTCTGCTCTGTCAAGGTATTTGTCTACAGTCGAATGCGAGAAGCCAAGCTGGTAGCCAAGAGACTGAGCATCCCTTGGTGTATGGATTACATCTGACAAGATCTCTAGAAGATTGTCGGAAACATATTGCAATCGCCCTTGTCTGCAGAATGAAAATCAGTAAAGGGGCAACCGTAAAAATGAGCAACAAAAATTTTTCCCAATTGTGGTTTTCATGCACAAAAATTGAAGAGAATGAATCTTGATTTTAGGAATGAATAACTACTCCCCTTATGCGACTCTTGAATAAGTGAATATTCGTCTGGTATTTGATTTCTTTTAAAAAAATTTGATAAAATTTCAATAATGATACATTTTGGTGCTAGAAAGGGATCCCGATAATAAGATAATCATAAGATATAATCATGTGAACACTGTGTGGCAAGAAGAAGTAATAAAACCATCTAAACTTACGAATCCGTGATGTCGACTCCATAGTCCGGCTCAACTATACCAGTCGTAAAAAGAATACAATAAAATTGAAATATAGTTTATTTTATACTTTTACTTTCATTACCCAAATATGCCAAAAACCTTTAAAATATTTTTAACAGTTATTTTTAATGGAAAAACATAATCCTTTTTTACTTCCCGTCTGTGCTTGACTTTTAAAACAAAATTTTGAATGATGAAACTCCTTGATTTCTTCCGAATGAGAGAATATATGTGGTGTACAACAATAAAGATTATTACTGAATTTGTATGTCTCAATGTGAAATGAAAGTCAGTACTCTACGCTGCTCCTAATAATTGCAAAAGGAAGTACTTCTTGCAAAATTTATTTCGAAGCATAATGAAATTTAGTGCTAGGTCGATCTTCTTCTGGCATCATACCTTCTATTGAGGTGGTAAACTCTTTCTCTGCAAGTGTCAATGAAACTTGAAGTATGGTGAGATGAATAGTCTTCTTTCCAGTCTCTTCTGGAGAAAATTGAAGCTCGAAGTCCAGAGGCTTGCACTTTCCATTTCGTAGACTTTTTATGGGCACCTTGGTTGGGAATTTCAAAGGAATGATGATGACGAGGATAACAATGATCAGATGATAATGTTGATGAATAAAATACCACTGGCAGTCCATCGTTACGATGATGACAAAGAACAACCCCTTGGTGTTTTTCTAGTGTTTTCTCGAGTGACTCCACAGTCCAATTCTGCTGGCACAGACTGCGGAAGCCACAGATAATTTATTCATAAAGTTTATCAACATTATAAGAGCCAGAGGCTTAAGCATTTTTGGCAGCTCTTTTGCTCTCAGCAGTTTGATGGCGTTAATGATAATGATGAGGATTATAACAACAACAACAACAACAATAATAATGATAATAATAATGATAATAATAATAATAATAATGATAATGATAATAATAATAATAATAATGATAATCATAATAATGATAATAATAATAATAATAATAATAATGATAATCATAATAATGATAATAATAATAATAATAATAATAACAATAATTATAATAATAATACTATTATCATTTTCGTTATCATTATCATTATTTTCAATCGTCATCAGTATCATCATCATGAATATCATTATTACAGTGATAATGCTTCACAAGAAGTATATTCAGTCTCTACTAACGAGACAGTACTTTCCAAAAGACTTAGTATCTCTATCAATAATTGAGTTACAAAAATAACTATAATATATTCACCATTATATTAGTTTTTTTCGACCCGTCGTCGCACAATATCTTTAGGTCTCCAGCCTTTGGATCAATGGAGAACTTGAATTCCTTAGTGACCTGGCAGTAGGGTATAGAAGAACTCTTCTCTTTCTTCTTCATTACCTAAGATATGAAAAAGTATAACTCAAATTGAAATAGTGTAAATACAAAACTACTTTGCTGCCCAAGGTTGATCTTGATCAATAATAACATAACATAACATAACATAGCATAAGAAAATCATCAATACACATCCAGCGTATTTGTAAAATGACTGAAGCATTTCCGTTTCAAAATAAGCGATATAATATTTCATTTTACAGATTTTATCCAGCACCTAAGACACTAAAGTGCTAAATACCTCTACATAGTATTTGAATGGATGAACTATGTAGACACGCAGTGATGGTCTCTCTGTAGAAGCAATGAATATGGGCTGGAAGGCTGCACAAATGAAGTGGACTCCTATAAAATCGGCCGTAGACAAGGTCCAGACCCGAAGATGACGTGTACGAAACTTGATAGTTTCTTTCGAGATATGGAAGTCACGTGACGTGCTTGAAGACAGCTTCCTGCGACCGAATGTTCCTTGAAAATAAGAAGAAAACAAAATGCAAAATGGGCTAAATGTTGATAGTTATAAGGATAGCAATTCATTTGGGAGAATTTTTGTTTTCATATTTACTCACGCACGGAAACCCTCACACCCAGGCAAGAAAAATTGGATTTTTGGTCCGGTGAACTATGTGGCTTTTAGTGGTTGCTTTGGATTGTTTGAGAAAGAAGTCAACTTAACTATTGAACATCCATCCCCTGAAAATGGACATTATCATTCTTAAAATAACTGTATTGAAATGACAAGTAATGATATGGGAAAAGAAACGCAAATATCACGATAATTACTGATTTGTACCTTGTCCTGTTTTTGTGTACGACATGACAGTAGAGTCATCTTTAAGATCTTGTCGATTGGCGCAGTAGGGAAGAACTACTGTGGCAGGCTTGAGTAGTTCCTGTGCAAGAGAACACTCTACAACTGGAGAAATGAGTACCTCACCGTCCTGCAGAGGAATCCTAGGAGTATCTTGAGTTCGTACCTGAATGGTGACAACTGATCGCATCCCCTTAGGAATAGCACCTTCGGGAATGGACACGGTAATACCAAGCTCGTGTAGACTTAGTTTGCCACCTTTGTGATCGATGGTAGCATGCGAGAAGAGGGCTGTACAACTTGGACTGGACTTCATAACTAAGTAGGGTAAAAGGATATTATCGAATAATTGAATATCATGTAAAACATGCACAGTTATCAAAAAAATTATTGGGTTGTTTAATATGAACCTACCAACAGTTGTCCAAAGAAAATTCCCACATGTGTTATATACAATTTTTTAAACAACAGTTGGTAGGTTTATATTTTAAACAACCCAGTGACTTTGAAGCATATGTCTTTTACGATGTTTTTTTTTTTTTCATTACTGCTAATTCTTCAGTTTAATTCCACATCCTTGTGTTTTGATTTGTAACAACTATCAAATTAATCTTTTGAGAATCTGTAAAATAAAAGCTATTCTGAGTGTCATGATATTACAATCATTGTGTGCAACAATTTTCTGCGGTGTCTAGAATGCCGAAGCTTACTTTCCTTATTCTTTTAAGGGAAAGTAGTGTTGTCCAAACAAATATTATGATTTTTCCCAGGGGGACGACGTGACAGCTTTCACGTGACAACTGTTGCCAAATCTTAAAGAAAGCCTACACACCTTCCCCCTGTTTTGCACTATAATAAACCATGAGGCACCATGGTCAGATGGTATTGAGAGCATGACAGTACCCTCTGCTACTTCTGCTGCTGCATCATTGAAACGAAAAGCCTGTGTAATTTCCAGAAGCCTCTTCCTAGTTCCATCCTGACGGACCCATTCTCCAAGCATCGTCATAGCGCTGCGGCCGATCATGTGAGTGGGTAATGTAAAAGATGTACTCAGAAACTGCAAGATGCCAGATGATCCCATGTTGAGGTGACCACACAATTCTAGCAGGTCCGTCTTTGACCGAATTCGTTTGGAGATTTCTTCACTGCCTGCGGACATGGAAAAGAAGCGTTTATTAGTGTGAAGATAAATGATCCTGGACAAACAGCTTCAGCAAATTCATTAGTGCTCAATAAAGACAACAACAAAGACCACTTGAAGAAAGAACAATAAAACCTCGATAGCTGAAATGACTCGAAAAGATTACTAGAACTTTTTATCCATCGTCAGTAGGCTACTCTTTCTTTCCATTATTCTAATCCCTAACTTGATGTTTGCTAATCAGACCAACACAAGTCGAAGGGGGGGGGCACACCTACCTTCTTTCAGATCTTGGATTTTGAATTCTGAGAGAAGTTGAGAAAAGCGATCTTCTCTTTCTTCGTCTCTCAAATCTTTCCTCCAATTTTCTATGACTGTGTCGAGCCATCTTCTGCAGAGCTGATGAAACGGGTAGATCGATTAATCCAACCATGACGTCATCATTTAAACGAAGTGCCTTCCCAAGTGCTAGCAGCAATGGAAAACTCTTCACTGGCAGAGCGACGCTACAAAGTTCCTTTGTGCTTGGTATGCCCCCACATTGGTCGACGTTCGACTTTTTTTCGTCAGCATCTATGTGAAAATGTTAGGTTAAAAACTATGTTATATTTACTGCATTCTTTCAGTGACCATGTCAAGTTGATTTAGATTTTACTGATTCATATAATCATTTTTATTATTAAGTTTGTTATTATTCTACCTGTATCTGACGCTGTAATGATGTCCATATCTTCAGGCTCAGCAGGCTCGCTTGGTTCCACTCGTTTCACAGGTGTATGTGGATAGGGCTCCTGGAGGGTTTCGTCTGCAAGAAAAGTTTTCATTCCATTATGTTACCATGACCTTAGCAACCATTACTAGTAAGGTTTGAATACTGAAATTTCAAATTTCTATAGAGCACGCAATTTTCTCCAGCAGTACATGTGTCAGTGTAGAGAGAATTCAGTCTTCCCCTGAAACGTGTCTCGTAAGACTTGGAATGGTCAAGAATGCCGCTGTCAGCGATAACATCATGACTCATATGTCACTGTTCATACGTTCCCACTACGCCCGTGACATCAAAATAATTTTCCTTTATCCATTCTGTATCGTTGAATTTCATCCGTATTCTACGTTCAAAATATTGTTCAATTTCATTATAAGAAGGAGAGCAAGTTTCATATTTGAAGTTACTTTTCAAAAACAGATTAAAAAATGTATCAAACACAACCCCTCCCCCCCCCCCCCCCCCCCCAATAAAACACTGCAATACAAATTTAAGCAAGGGACATCTCTTAAATCATGTGAGAATTTGAAAATTCTTGAATTTCAAGTGTAATGACTTCCTGATTGGGGACAACTATGCAACAGGACGATCGGGCTTTGTACTTTCATGGATGTGTGAATATGGAGTAGATGAGCTAAATAGGCGGGGGTTTGATTGACACATTATTTTGTAGGCGAGAAATGAAATCGTATATACGTCACGATTATAACAAGCAGCCAGTGAAGATCACACATGAGAGGGGTAACATGGCCACATTTATGATTGATTAGATTGTGATTAGATTTCCGCTCATTTTGATGTTATTTCTCACCTGACTTTGTCCTACATGCTGAGGAGACAGACTCCCATATGCATTCCAATGTCTCCGTCGCTTTAGACATCGATCTTTGAGACGCCTTCCACATGGAGAGCATTTGGATGTTAGCTTCTTTCCTGTTCTGCAGTGCCTTATGTTTGATGTTATCAAGCTTTGTCTGACTGAATCCAAGTTTAGTGCCAATCTCATAGTAGTCGATACTCTTGATATATCGAGCCAGTTTAAGCAAGGTTTGGTCAGAAATGTCACTGTTTATTGATAAGAACAATATAGCACCTTATTTTGATTGTTTTGGGAAGAATTGGCTATTTATTGATTTAGATTTTCGTCAAGACTATTACATTCTCAAGTTTTGTCTTGTTTTGATACCATACTGAAGCTTTGAGTAGAGAAGATATAGCTGGCCCCAATGCATTACAAACATTACATTATTCAGCAGATTTCTTTTCAATTTGTTTGGGCCATTCCCTGAAAACTAAGGATGCTTAAATCTAAACATGGGTGTCGATGTGTATTCGTGGTTTGGGATTGATTGGTGGCGATTATCTTCGGGGAGGGATCGAGCGTTTGAAGCGAATGTGAATTCGCATTTCAGAGCATTTGAGAGTGGTTTTATTCTAATTATTTACGTGCCATATTCCATAATTTCTTTGAATTCTTGATTTGGGTCATGAAATAATGACGATGAAGTAGTAGTCATATCAAGAATAATCGTCACCATCATCATCCTCATCATTATCATTCATTATTTTATCATGTCTTATTTGACTTGAATTATTCGGGGATAATGATAGAGACCATCCTCCACGTAATATATCAAGGGGAGGGATAAATCACCCCTCCTTCCCGTCCCCGAATCGACACCCACGAATCTAAACATGCAAAGAGGAAAGCTCTTGGAAATCGAAACAATAATCACCAACATGTCTGGATCCTCCTGACACACCATCGGGACGAATATAATTATCATGATTATTGTCTTTAATTCTTTATTAACCTTTCTACCCGTCTACTTCAATCGTTTGATAGAAAACAAATATTCTTTATATTCATATCTATTGTAATATATTGTTTTTGTTGTTCTAGTGTTAGTTTTGTTTTATCTGATACAGTTCCTCTCCCGTTCGATGAGTGAATAGACCAATTTCACAACGCAAGAGGGCAGCAGACTGTTCGACACACTTCGACATACTGGGGTGGGCGCTCCAACTTTTATAGTACACAAGTCAATAGCGCGTTATGTACATTCGTTCGATTTTTTGTCTATTTTGACCAGTATATGCAGATTTATTTTAATATTTGCAATGAGAAATTATCAGGGAAGTTCAGGTCGCAGCTGTGCGGTGCTCAAATGCCACAAGGATTAGAGAAAGTTTAAAAATTGGAAGCTAACTGAGTGCGAAATTCACTCGCTTTTGACTCATTAAGCCTGTTTGTGTGAGAAGCCGTACTCCCTACACAGGTTTCCGTAAGCAATGTGAAGGAATTCGTCGCCAGTGGGTAAAAACATCAACAGAAGGGACTTTTAAGTCAAGAAACATATCATTATGTACTTTGGCGTAAAATTTAATGAGTGAAAACTTGACTTTGTAAACAGGGTAAGATTTAGGGCTCCCGTTTACTACGGTTTCTATGCTGCAATCGAACTTTTACTGACAAAACTAAGTTGAAAAACCATCGAAATTACAAAAATACATCATACCTTCATCCGTCAGATATGACCATTGTCTTACCTCATCTACCCATGTATCCATGCTTTATTTTATTGATCTAAAATAAAGTAAATGGAACAATATCGGGGCATATCTCATATCTTACATTCATTTTGTACACAGAGCCAATCGCGGTCAGCGCGCTTGCCCACAGCAGCAATGGCGTCGCCGATAGAGGGCCAAATACATAAACCGGTCGTGAAATTGGTCTATAGGGAAATCATTTTTTTAGATTCGATGTCCTTACATCTTATAAATATGTATGGGCGGCGGAGCGTCTTTCAAAGTGCATGGGGGGCACCAGCGAAAAGGGGCACTTGGGGGGGGGAAGGGGGCACTTACAAAAGATAAAAACAAGAAGGAAAATATACACCCTACATACAATATAACACACTATCAGAGGACATTTTGACATACTAATTTCATATTTATATGATAATAACTACTTTGCAACTTATACTGCTCTGTCTTACTCATTTGCGAGCGAGCGAATCGAGCGAACAAAAATGCTAATTATTTTTTGCTAAAAGCCATGGTATGTGCAGTATATTTAGAATGGCCTATACTGATAAAAGCTACCGAAAATTCATTTCATGGATGTTCCATAATTATCACTGTTTTCTTCCATTTACTCTCTATAGTGTTCCCTATGGTTACCAAGCTATAATGCTTTCAATGCATTTGTGAGATCTCATAGCGGCTGGTCATATTTTATTAGAGAAAACATTCAAAATGAATGGGGCTTTAAGCACAATACCATCGGGAATAGGAGGACAGATAAAGACTTTATGGTAACAACACACTACTTGAAGCGCCTTGCGTGAAATAAAATACGTAAGCGTGAGCTACCGTAGCGAGCAAGGTTTGGAAAAAAGAAAGGTAAAAAAATACTCTCATTGCTTTACAATTACCGTTCCTTCCAATTAAATTTGTAAGAGGCGCTGTGTCCTTCCTGTCCCCATCTTCCTCTGCCTTGCTCTATAAAGCCTCTCAGATTCATTGCATAATTATATCTACGCAATGTCATTGTATTCTATTTCTGTTGGAAATGATTATATATGAATTTGAGTTATTCGTAAATGGCTCTTTCGAGGACTTTACGGAGCTTACCGGAGGCGAATTTTAAAGAAGAGGAAATGGCACAATAGAGAAAAGGGGCCTTTATCAGATTTAAAGGGTGAATCTATCAGGAGAATCGTACTATTTTAAACGAAAAAAGGGACTGAAAATGGGCACTTATTATAATCAAACCGGACACTCCTCAGACATGGAAAGAGACAATTATCAGATTCGAAGGGCACTAAATCGTGAGGAGAGATAGCATTTACTAGAAAGGAAAAGGGACACTTATCAGAAATCAAATTGGTATATTTCAAATTTTTAAAAGGGACACGTCGCCGTAGAGGTGCCGTAGTCGAGTGGTTTAAGGCGCTTGACTGTAGACGCGAAGGTCCGGCACGGCACTTATGCCCTTGAGCAAGGCATTTTATCTACATTACTGTTTTATCGTCAATCAAATAAAGTGATGTGCTATTTGCATATTGATACCAACGTGTGCGTGTGTTTAAAAAAAGGGGGACACGTCTTGCCCGAATGGAAAAAAGGACACTATCAGAACACAAAAAGGGCGCTAATGATTCGTTTGAAGTGTAAAAGAGGTACTTGTGGAAGGGAACAGAGCGCTATTTAAACATGTTAAAAGGGAAATGGGACTAATAGGCATAAAAAGGGCTGTTTTAAGAAGGTTAATTTATCTGAAACGAAAAGGGGGCTCTTACGAGAAGGCAAAATGATACTTACTAACAAAGAAAATGGGTCCTTTTAAGGTTTGAAAGGGGCATTTTCTTGGGTAAAAAGAGGCACTTTTTGACGCTTCAAAAAATGGGAGGCACGCGCCGCCTCTGTAAACATGTCTCTTTTGTCTCATTCTATCTTGTGTCTCCTCGTCTGTTAAAAATAATAGGTTCAGCTTTTGGTCAGTATTGGTTATATCATTTAGGAGGTATTTCATTATGAAAAACAAAAGATATTCTCACCCAGTGGAAGACACATCTGAAGATTGTTGATCCAGCAAACAAAGAACGACATCGTTGCATTGGGAAAAAAACACATGACGGATAATCAGATTAGTTTATTTTGATATAACTACAAACTATTCAATAAGGAGGAATAACTTTCAGAAAATACATGTTCTAGTGTCCTCTTCACCATGGCAATCATGACAGTATTCTTGAAAGGTAAAGACAATCTCCTTTTGATTTGCTTTTATATTTTATTGTCATTTATGTTCTGCTAAGTCTCTTTACATGGTTTAGTTATAACTTCAAATTTTTCCCCCTTTTTTAACGGTGTTCATTGCAATTCTTCAATAGAAGTTTATGATGACCTTTTTGAAATACCTCAAAGGATGCTACTTAAAACATTGATATTCTTGGCTTCAAGCCATTTCAGCAGATATGGAAAATGTAGTATCATTTAATGAGCCTGTTTCTCACCACCTTGTAAACAGAAACATGGAACCATAATTATGTAAATACTAGGAATCTTCATCAAATTATATTTATTCATATGAACTATGGATATATCGAATGTTTTACATATTTATTAAGCAGCAGAAATGAATACATGAATTAATGGTGCATTATATCATGTCGAATAGAAACTAAAAATCTAATTCGGTAACAGCAAACCTGTTATTTCCATCTTTCCAAATTCTGTTTCTGCAGACTTTACGACCGAAAGAAGCATCTCCTTATTGTTTTGACCCGGTGGCTGTCCCTGTTTCCATTGGATCAGCATGTCACAGATGGCCTGCTGTCTATCGTTGAGCCTCTTAAACTCTATTGCATCCAGTTGTGCTATCGGGAAACCAAGTGCGACTCCCAAATCATAGAAGTCACGGATTGAAAGATTTTCAGCTATTCTGATGATGTTAACATCTGAGAGCTCACAGTGAGGGTCTTCTTCGATTTCTCTGTAAAATCAAATGACTCCGTGGTTGACACTGTCATGACAGTAAACATTAACCGCAATATACAGCCTTAGAAAAATTATTTGAGCAGCTGTTTTTCTGGTTCAATATAGGAATTGTTTATTACATCATTACTGGAAGGTTTGAAATAATCTATACTAGCTATAAACTTTTGCTGAGTGTCTACTCCCCTTACAGTTATCCCCTACATTTACTAACCCTCAGGATAATTTCCTCGGACAATTACCCCTATGACAAGTACCCCAGGACATGTATCCCCAAAGGACAACTATGTCACAGAGTACATCAGAAGGACAGATACTTTAGAACTATTAATAGAACTTGAATTTCCTAGGGATGCTTTCCAGGGGGAGGGGTTCTTTGGTAAAATGTCTATGAGGCAGTAATGGTCTGGGGATGATTGTTCAGGGGTAAGCCTGACTGTATGTATAAACCATTTTTCACTTTTCTGTGGGCGCAACTGGCTACTTCTGATCATTCTA
Organism: Echinometra lucunter; assembly: GCA_029962745.1. Taxonomy (NCBI): domain Eukaryota; kingdom Metazoa; phylum Echinodermata; class Echinoidea; order Camarodonta; family Echinometridae; genus Echinometra; species Echinometra lucunter. The sequence continues at coordinate 2,352,339 of CM057171.1, forward strand.
TGGTTCTTGGGTTGCTTTCCAAACAGTGTTGAAAATTTTTCCTTCACAGCAGTCCTTTTTTCATCTTGGAAGAATCTTTTATTGTTTGATGACAAATTTTCTATCGTCTCTGATTCTCATGTCATTCAAAATATCCTGATTGACATAATAATGGCAATCAGTGTACAAACCAAGAGAAGTAACACTAGCTATTCATCCTCTTGGACATTTATAGTTTTTAGGTGGTCAAAAACTGTCTTCCTGAGGAGAAATGAAGGAGGGAATCATTTTCTGGGGAAATTTGTCCGGGAAAATTTGTCCTGGTAGTAATTGTCCTGAGGTAATAGTAATAGGGGTATCTGTCTTGAGTAGTTTCCTTCAGTTTATCTCGAATTAACTCATAATAATCATTTTCAGTTCCACAAACAATGGAGTTAACAATGCTCTTATCCCCTAAAATAAGAGCTGGGGTGTAACATAAGAAATACAATCAATCTTACGATTAATATCAATCGTAAGTCTATGGTAAACCATGTACTAAAGAGATACAATTGATTGTAAGATTGATTGTATCTCTTTATGTTACACCCCCCCCCCTGGCCTAATATTTTTTTTCCAGGGCTGTATGCAATTCAATTCAATTCAATTCAACTTTTATTGATTTGTAATACGCGCCGGAAGCGGGAGAGGGGGCAGGGGGCAGGGGGCAGGGGGCAATTGCCTCCATCATTCGGAAGGGGGAAAAATTGGTTTTTGCCTCCCCGCCCCCTCGAAAAAAAAAGAATTTTTTTGGATCATATAAAACCATGCAAAATGAGCAGATTGACATGATTAGTGCTCTAAAAATGCAAACTTTCAGCATTAAAAAATCAAAATTTTCTTACTCGTCGCTACGCTCCCTCGTTTAGTAATTAGAAGCAACGTTTCTCAGTATTTAGAAATTCTGTCTATCATCTATGAAAAAAGGGCAGATGCTTGCTTTATTTGGGGGATTTTTTTGCACCCCTCCCCCTTCTCAGTATCCTCATACATTGGTATAAGAGCGCTGTATTTTTTTCATATTGGGCAATGCTGGAATATGACAATTTTGTAAATTTTCACCACCAAAATTTAAAAAAAAAAAAAAAAAAGAAAAAATGGCGCCCACGCTTCCTTCGTGCGGACAAAGTTGTGAAACTTAATAGTTAATTTTCGGGCAAAAGGGTGTCGGCCCTATCGCCATCCTAGCATGCTAGAAGCGGTGAACAAATAATCATGTTTCAGTAATAATGATGAGAGAAGATGGGAAACAGATTTTGATAACAGTATTTTCTTAATTCAAAAATTCTAAACTTGTCCTTCTGTATATAGATAAATATGTATAAAAGGGGGAGAAATATGCTTGTTCGGGGGTGTATATGGGATACGTTGTATGCTGATATAAGAATTTGAGGTGGGCCCCCATAAAGGTTTGGGGTGGGCACCCAAGAGTGTTCCCCCCCCCCCCCCCCACAAAAGCTGGGACCCTTCCGGAGCGCCTGGCTGTATGATTGCTCCAGTTTCTAATTTGTTCTTCACACTTAAATATCGAAATAAAAAGAGAGGACGATGTATGGGGTAAGCACAATGACCTTGCATTTTAGATATCTTTTGCCATTGTTTTTGAAGGACCGAAAACCGAAATACAATAACGTGCAGACATCTTAATCATTACAGTATGAGTGCTACAGATTAATGAAAAAAATAACAAGTACTTGTCTTACCGAATAACTGGAGAAAATTCAGGACCCTTGATTTCATCTGAAACGAAATAGAGACATATCATAAGAAAGTATATCATTTATGGGTTGTTGTTGTCTTTTATCAAACTGAAGCATGTTAATTAGGAGCAAAAACATGTCCTAAAATTGTCATTTTAACAAAGGGTTCAAGACAAGTTGTACGTTGCGTGGCCGTGTTTCTTTTCTCCCGAATGTTGTTATGTCGTCTCTCGCTTAAAACCTTAACAGTAAAATAGAACATTAACTTTTCTACCCAGTCCATATCATATTTCCATAAGAAACTGATAATCTTGTAGTTTATTCAGGAGGGAGATATATTCCAGAATAAGCAGGATAAGAAAATTAACATATTACTTGCCCCGGCTGCGAAGAACATATTATGAAATATTCAAATTCCTAACTTTATTTCTTCTAAAAAGGGGTTTCCATGTGATTTCGTTAATCCCCCTGATCCACTAAAGGCAGTGAACAAGACAAACCTTCGTATCTAAGGACGAATGACGTGGATCGATAGACACCTAGTTCTCCTGCCTGTGTCACTGCGATGGTAATAACTTGAAAGTAAGGATCAGCCTCATTCGGTAGTACGGTTAACACTACTTTATGTCTCATTTGGCTACGTATTTCTTTCAGGCAAAGCAGCTGTATGACAAGATAGGAAAAATAGCCAACACAGAATATTTTTTTTTTTTTCTGCAAGGTGGCATGAAACATAGTCATCTCTTATGATATTACTAGTATTTCAGGAAACTAGAAGATTACATGACAATAAAACGAAAACAAAATGATGTAAATAAATTATTATTATTTGGCTTAGCGTCACATGTGCCTGGGAGGCGAAAAGAGAGCTGAATCGCTGTTACCCTCAGGTCTCTCTTCCCGATTTATCACTGATTGGGGGTGTGCAGGTGGACCACATACACCGGGGTTTCCCCCTACTCTTATACAAATAGTGCAGTGGGATCTTTAATGTGCAAAGGTGTTGTCTCTCTTTTACACGGGACCTCCATATATTGTCCTATCCGAGGGACTGTAACATAGCCTGCGTCTATGAAACAGGGGAGGGGCACGATAACACACAACGTAGGGTTCAGTCATCCGCCTTGGCTGGACTCGAACCCACGATCTTTAGTTCGACAGGCAGACGCTTTACCGACTGAGCGAACTCACTCCCTCAAAGTAGTAGTATACTTGACACATAAAGCTGATTACATAAAGAAAGGAGTCTTGTAGTTTAAATTACACCTGTAAAATCGTGAATACCGATACCTTTTTTTCATTCATCCTCCCGTCACAGTCACACGTCATTGTAACGTCACCCGAGTGTGATGCAATGCTGAATGGAACCGAACGATGGGCTTTCCGATAGGACAGCTGTCTCTCCTCGTCAAGTATTTCCTATTTCAAAGTAGAAAAGATAATATCATTTTTATGATTTACGGATACTGAAGTATCCAATTAACCACAGTTCAAGAGGTTGGGGTGGGAGGAGCATAATATCTTTCCAACGCTAATTTTGCGAACACCAATATTGAGACAATCGTCACCCTCATTACAAGATTCCATATACCCATGTATAGTATACAGGTATATAAAAAATGGCATGAACCTGATTATCTTACATTATTCGCGTGGTTCCGGTGAATTTCGGTGTAAATATTTTAAATGAACGCAATATAAAGTTTACTTTTTGTCCTCCACTAATACCCCTGCACCCCAGCCACTCCCCGCACAACAATCACAGCGCCTCGTTCACTAGCTTTTTATAGCTAGTAAACCGCACGCTGTTTGCTATTCTCACCATCACAGACGTATAGCTTGCGTTTATCGTTTAAAAGCGAAGAAAAGAGCAGCACGTCGCCGTGGATAAAGGCTACTCCTACACTTAGACAGAACTCTTTATTGGTATTGTCCGCATGCAGGTTTGGAATGTGTGACTTTAGGTCGCGTCCCAGGATCAAAAGTATTTTTCGCCTTTCATATGTTCAAAATTCAACTTGAGAATGATTCAAAGAAAGAACTACACAGCCATAGTCAACCATAGTGAGCGTTAGTTTTGCTTTTCGGGGCAAACTTTGCATCCCTGTCAGGAAATTCGCAACCCGTGACGCAAACTTTGCGTCCCAGTCTTGAAATTCGTGACCCGTGCGCAAAATTCATGACCTGTGATGCAAAGTTCAGGACACGGGATGCGAAATTCAGGACCTGGGATGCGAAGTTCACGGCCCGCCGATGCAAAATTCATGACCTGTGACGCGAGTCATAAAATTTACGACCCGTGGCGCGAAATTCATGACCTGGGATGCAAAGTTCAGGACCCGGGATGCGAAATTCAGGACCTGGGATGCGAAGTTCACGTTGTCGAGTGTACTTGCCACCATATTAATCCTTCAGTGTAACTTATAGTCAGTTTCCTTTCATTGCAGTTTGAAATACTCACCCTTTCTGTCCCAGGAACATCCGCATGGATGTAAAAGTGAATCTCAACCTCTCTACCCTTTTCTATTGTGTCTGGTACGTATGGAGTACACAGGAGTTGGTGTCGGACCACATTTTGCTCAAGAGGGATAAGAACCCACCATTCAGCGCAGTAATCAATGTAAAGCTCAACATATTTCTTATAGACCCTGCAGTGTGGAGGTTGCTCCGGTGAACTGGATGATCGCTCTCTGGATGTTTTTGGTAGATCTTGGATATGAGGATACAAAAATGAAACGTTTTGTATTAACAAACTCCTTCAATTCAGAAGAGTAAAGCTCTGTCTAGATTAGTTTTTAGATTGAAACTTTTGATTTAAAACAAAACTATTTCTTAGTGGATATCTATGAATCTTTTAAAAAGCACAAAAATTCCACCTCTTGATACCTCTTGATACTAGTTCCAAGACAGGAATGATTCCGAAGGGGTACTTTCTGCTTCCTAGGTGGAGGTTATTGAGCAGCTAAGACACAGATACCAGAATGTCAGAATCAACAGAAGTGTTCTGTGACCACTTCACAATGTTATCCAGAAACGTTTTGCTGCATTTGTACAATCCACAGTAAAAGATAACCTGTTAATATTTTTGCTCCATTTATTTGTTATATGGAATTCTACACACTGACTTACCTTTGAATGAATCCCATACATGTGAAACGATGTCTGGAGTCACTTGATCAGGATTGATGACCATGGTTGAATGTGGTATCCTAATCTTGACAGGTCGCTGGAAGGTCATGTTTGGAGGATCACATCTGATGCCGTAGCAGGTTAACGATTCGTCGTCTTGGATGCCAACACTGGGTAAGTCTCTTACAATGCTTACTGTGACAGTGCAAGAGCCATTCTGTCGAATAGCTCCTTGTGGAAAAGCCACTGATATGCCATGATGTTTCAGTTCCAGTCTCGTTGCGTCGCATCCGACATCAGCAGAAACAGTGTCAATCAAAGGTTCTTGGTCTCCATTTGTGAATAGATTTAAGAGAGGAAATGATTAGAAGAAAATGAAAGACAGTAAAGAAAAAATCACCAGATTGGAATCAAATACTATGTAATGGAAATTCTGCTGCCAAGCCTTGGGCACAATTAAAAATTCTACAAAATAACCAGTCGTAACTACCGGAGGGGGCATGGGGGGCACGTCCCCCCCCCCCCCATGGGCTGGCAAAAAAAAAAGGGAAAGAGAAAAGAAAGGGGAATACAAGGAAAGGGAAAAGGGTAGATTGGGAAGCACCCCCTCGCTTTGCTCGCTAGCATTTTAGTAACTTAACCAATGCCGATGCTATATTGTTATAAAAGGAATCAGTTTGTATCGGGTGTCTCAGTCTGATGTTATAGTCTACTATTGTTACACTCATAAAATGTTAGTAATATAACTACACATCTGGATTTCACTATATGTTTACCTAAAAAGGGCCCTTTCAGTAGATAAAACCAATCCATACATATACGGTATATATATATATTTTTTTTTTCTGTGTGTGTATGCGGGGAAGGGGGGCGACGTCGCTGACTTTGCTCGCTTGTAAAAACAGAATGGTTTCGGGTGGTGATTGAGGTACCTAAATGGATTCATATTCAGCATACAGGGGATCGACTAGATTATTTATATACTGTATATTTCGATGGCGATATAACACTTCGAAGTAACGCTGCACTCGCTCGTTAAATAATAATAATTGTTTAATACTTTTTTAAAGCAAAAAAAATTGGGCGCGTGAGGTGACCAAATAAACAATTTAGATGTTTCATATGCTCACAATGTAGTTTACTGAAGGGTTACTAAAAAAAAAAAGTGTGCTTCCGCGCTCTCGCTTCGCTGGTTCGTAATGGTTAGAGACATGAGGGTTTCGGATAGAAAACAGTAGACCAGGGACGTGCTTAAATAGAGTCACTGGCAGCGAGGTGACTAAATATTTAATTGAAATATCATATAGGCCTATAATGGTCCGATAGTGCATTTTGATAATGAAATAACATGTTTTTTTATTGCAAAGAAAGTTGTCATTTTTCGAATTTTCGGCTAACTCGCTTCGCTCGCTCGTAAAATTGGAATTAAAAACATGGTGGTATTTAGCGAGATGCTTCATTTTTTCCAAAATTTTAAAAACATGACAGAAATAACCACACACGCCGGCACAAAATCGGTGCCATGGCCGTATGCAGCAGGGGGGGGGGGGGAGGGGGGAGGGAGGTAGGGGGGAGCGAGGCAGGTTGGCGGTTCCCACCCCCCCCCCCAGAAATTTTGAATACTTAACATTTTTTTACTGAAAATTGTCCCCACAAAATCCACCAAAAGTGTATACCATATCCTTCAATTTCAATTTTAAACATGCAAAAGCGCCCTCATGACTAGCTCGGTCACCTCGCTTCCTCGCTTTCGTATTTCTTAGAAAATTTTACGCACTTTCCCCCCCCCCCCGAAAAAATTCTGCGTACGGCCATGGCTCGGTGCCCCCCCCCCCCCCCCCCATGAATTAACCCAAGGTTTATTATAAAAACAATCGCCATATGCTTTACACTCATTTTTCTTTGAACAAAAGTTAGTAAATTCATATTTTATACAACCCCATGAATTTTCGACTGTTTCGACAGTGTAAATGATAATTCTGAAGCTCTCAATGTCAAAAGAATTGCAGTAAAATACTACATTATTTCTATCAATCTTACCTCGATAAGTATTGATCGTCTCCACAGACGGTAACCTGAAATTATGTAATAAAAGTTACATTGTATCTGATACCGAGAAATATCTTCCTCAATTGACTTAACGTCACATCAGATAAATTCAAGACTAAACAGCATAAGATCGGTTACTTGCTCTCTGTGAACTTTCTTCAATGTTCATAACGAACGTAGGCCTACACACATAGACCTGCAAAACAGAAGCCAGGCTTACGGTAGACGGGATCAAAATTATATGCGGATGAATGACACTCATTTCTTTTCCTAGAAATCAAATTGACGCTAATGTTTGAAGCACTCGTTTCCAAAAGGCGCTAAATCCGTTTCTGATGAAATTTTAGTGACTGATACCTTGTTCATGTAAGTGACTGTCTTTTAACAAAAAGTATTAACCTAATTTTTAGAGCAATTACAAAAAAAGCACCTTCCACTGTCACTTTTCCATAGACGCCTGTACAAAATCTGGTAAATAAATGGATTTTTCTCTGAAGTTACAAAGATGGAATTAGCGCCTTTAGGACGAAAGCTCTTCATTTGATAGATTATACAGTAAGTATAAAAAATACACACTTTGAAAATATTCTTCTAAACCATTATTTCATAATATCGATATGATATTTTTTAATGCAATTATGGGTTGGGGTCTGTTCAATCGCATGAAACTATGAGTATTAACAATATTTTAGGCTTGAGTGAGACACTAATGGCTACTTTTGTAAAAAAAAAAAAAAAAAAATACAAAATACAAAATACCAAAAAAAATGGTTTGCGCAAAAATACCTCAGTCTTGAATTTGATCATAGGGAGAAGCAGGTAGTAATTGCATGTTCTATGTTAAGTATGAATAATAATTTAATTCTTTATCCTTAATCCCATATCTATTCCCACCCTTCTCCCATACTCAAACGTCCCACAAAAGACATAGCAGATTATGCCTTATCGCTCATAATTCCTTTTTCCAAGTCGAAAGGGTGCAAATTCCATCGCATTACAGGAAGATGGACCAAAAATGTTCCACTTCCAAGAAGGGAAAGAGGACAAAAACTGGGGTTTAATATTCAATTTAATTTCTTTCTTTGCCCCATTTCTTAGAACCAGTTGAGGGTGCGTTATTTTCTGGGGCGTGTCGAAAGGATGCACTGCATTGCATGATAATAGTTATCTTCCACATGCACATGTTTGATTCAAGAAATATTAAAACATTATTCTAATCATTTTAATTATTAAATTTGCTTCTCTTTGACATTCTTCTTCCTCATACAAGAACTTGTTTATGGGGTCTAATTGTAATATTTACCAGGAATAGAAAATCTGAAGAAGAACACGTGAGGGTTCTCCTCCTGTTATTTCATTCAATCTCTCCGACTCAGGCCCCAAAAAAAAAAAGAAAGAAAGAAAGATTGGTGCAGATGCCTTGTCAGTGATAGAAAGACACCGACTGCGATGGTGATGGCGTTTGTGTGGGAAGGATGGGGGCAGTGGTGATCCAGCCATAGGATGAAGCTGGTGTAGCTTTCCTAGCTTTTCAGAGCAACTTGCTATGCTCACTATGTTTGTACTTGAACACAGGAGTCCAGGGGACCGTTTCATGAAAGTTGTCAGCACTGACAAGTTGTCAGTCACTGACAGTTACCATAGTAACAGTCAGTGATCAGTGCTTCTCAGCCAATCAAAACCGAGGATTTTGCTAAAATTGTCCGTGAATGATAACTTGTCAGTGCCGACAACTTTCATGAAACGGTCCCCTGATACATTTAACCCCCCCCCCTTTTTTTTTTTGGCAGCGTGCTACTCCCTTTTATCAAATTCATCATACATCACTGTTGATGTGCACTGCTAGGTATAGCCTTAAAAATGGAATGATTGTTCAAATCACTTATTGATTAAAAAACAAAACCAAACAAAACAAGAAACGCATTTACAGCCTGCTCCTCACTTTGATCAAATTCAAGACTGAGGCATTTATGGGCAAAGCAATTTTTGCGAGTTTTATAAAAGTACCCAGTACTCAGACAAACGGAAAATATTGTCATGTGCTCATAGTGTCATCCAATGGAACAGTCCTATAACTGCATAAGCAAATATCATTTGTGATAGTATGATTTCGGAGAATATTTTAAAAGTTTGTACTTTCTTTTCCCCTTTGATACACACTGTAGATCGAAATGTTGAATTTTTATGACTGGAAAGGGCATAGCAGTTTTACTGACGATACAGTACACAATATAAAAAAAATTTTAAAAAAAAACATTTTTGTCATCCTCACATAATCCTCTCCACTAAATGGAGAGTGTTTTAGGTAATAATTGATTTACCTAGAGGACAGCAAATTTTGAATAGTTTCATCTGTGGCGTAGTGATGTGGAAGATTCCCTTCATCATCCTTCAGGTCAGATCTTGCACCATGGTCGAGGAGATATTTGACAAGTGCTTTCTCGGGTGTCTGCTCGTTCTGTAAGGAGTTAACCATGACCTTTTATGTTACCACAATAAACAGGTTAATGGCGAATCAAAAGTATGTCCCATTTTAAATGTCTTTGCTCATGTGTTTTTGGATGGTGAAGTTAAAGTAACATGAAAACATGCATTTGATTTGATGACTTGTTTGTTCTATAAACCAATTTCACAACGCGAGAGGGCAGGAGACTGGTCAACATACTGCGGTGGGCGCCCAACTTTTAATGTATACAAGTCAATAGCGCGTTATGTACATTCGTTCGATTTTTTGTCTATTTTGACCAATATATGCAGATTTCTTTTAATGTTTGCATTGAGGAATAATCAGGGAAGTTCAGGTCGTAGCTGTGCGGTGCTCAAATGCCACAAGAATTGAAGAAAATTGGAAGCTAACTGAGTGCGAAATTCACTCGCTTATGACTCATGAAGCCTGTTTGTGTGAGAAGCCGTACTCCCTACACAAGTTTCCGTAAGCAATGTGAAGGAATTCGTCGCCAGTGGGTAAAAAGATCAACAGTAAGGACTTTGAAGTCAAGAAACATTATCATTATGTAGTTTGGCGTAAAATCTAATGAGTGAAAACATGACTTCGTAAACAAGAAAAGATTGGGGGCTCCCGTTTCCTGCGGCAGTACAGTACCGCTAGTGCGGCAGTGCCAGCAGCACGGGCTTCTATGCTGCAATCGAACTTTTACTGACAAAACTAAGGGAAAAAAGCATCGAAAGTACAAAGGTACATTATACCTTCATCTGTTAGATATGGCAATTGTCTTACCTCATCTACCCATGCATCCATGCTTTATTTTATTGATCTAGAGTAAAGTAAATGGAACAATACCAGGGCGTATCTCATATCTTACATTCATTTTGTAGACAGAGCCAATTGCGGTCAGCGCGGTTGCCCACAGCAGCTATGGCGTCGCCGATAGAGGGCCAAATACATAAATCGGAGGTGGAATTGGTCTATACCCGAACAGGGTTCTAGGCTTAATCTTATTGGTTTTTAGCGTAGGCCTATGGGATAAAACAGTTTTTTTCCACCGGCTTTCCCGATCGCCTGTTGTTTTGCCTACGGAGGAACGGGAGGTACGGAGAGGAAATTAGCGGGAAAGACGATAAAGGCTGCACTCCAAACTGACTCTGACTTTTGATGAAGTGCTTCCTTATCATGATATAAATTTAGAAGCAAATCAAAAGGGAAAGAGCTTTTACGACAAGTTTTATTTGACTGTCATCATGATCATTGTTTTACATTTGAGATCAATAGAATAATGATTTTTCATCCTCCAGATAATACGCAATTGTTCGTTCTATTTTGGCAAAGCAAATGAACTGTTTAATAATTTTATCTACAACTAGCAACACTATATTGTGAAGATTATTTTGTTGTATAATTCTATTAGTGGTTTTACCTGCTGAAGTTTCTCTTTGGATTGGGTGGTGCTTCTTGATTGATTGAATAGTATAACAGCGTCATGAAGACAGGTCTTCCCATCGGTGGATTGGATGTTCAGGTCAGCTCCGTGGCAAACCAAAGTCTCTACAACTGAAGAGTGGCCGTTCTGAATAGCGAGGTGAATGGCCGTCAGTCCATTCTCATCACGATGATCTAGATTCCCAGCTTTCTGTTAATGATAGAAAATTTCTGAATTTAGTAAGAAAAATTAAGACAAAAAATAACCCACGACAATTATCAAAGAGATACATGTGTTTCCAACTGAGTCTGAAAAGCAAAATAAGAGTGCACCAGGTACCCCCCCCCCCCCCCATGGCGTGATCTGACATTTGCTCCAGAATAATTGTATTGCAATATGAATTTAGAGTGTTCAGTTAAATAAAATAGATTTAAAATAGATTGTTACCTTAGAGTGTTCTGCTAGCAAGTCTGAGATATTAGCTTCTCCTTCCCTTGATGACAGATGGAGAGGAGTCTGTCCATTGGTATTCCTTACATCAACTCTTGCTCCTCCTTTAAGTAATACCTCAGCAACCTCAAGATGAGCCCTCAGAGCAGAAAGGTGTAAAGGCGTGTAGCCAGCCCGGTCACTCATATTCACTTCTGTTCCTTCTGCGAGGAAATATGTCGTGATATCAATATGACCCAGTTCCGCAGCGAGATGCAAGGCAGTCCTGCCATCCAGATTAGCTTCACTGATTGAAGCTCCATACTCTACCAGATATCTTGTAACATCACCATGTCCATTTTCAGCGGACAGATGTAGAGCAGTCGATCCTTTATTCGTGGACCTGTTCACATCAGCATGATGCGAAAGTAGGAGATTGGTGATGTTAAGGTGACCATTCTGTGCAGCAGTGTGTAATGCAGTCCAGCCGTCAGTTTTCCCAATGTTGACATCAGCTCCTTGACTGATCAGATATTTTGTGATATCAAGATGACCTTTGCCTGCAGCAGAGTGCAGTGCAGTCCAGCCGTCTGTTTTCCCCTTGTTCACCTCGGCTCCTTGACTGATCAGATATTTGGTGACATCAAGATGACCATTTTCTGCAGCAAAGTGTAATGCCGTCCGTCCGTCATTTATCCCCTTGTTCACCTCAGCTCCTTGACTGATCAGATATTTGGTGACATCAAGATGACCACTAATTGAAGCAGTGTGTAATGCCGTCCGTCCGTCATTTAACTCCTTGTTTACCTCAGCTCCTTGACTGATCAGATATTTGGTGACATCAAGATGACCATTACTTGCAGCAATGTGTAACGCAGTTGCTCCGGCATCGTTTCTCTTATTTACCTCAGCTCCTTGACTGATCAGATATTTGGTGAAATCAAGATGACCATTCCTTGAAGCGAAGTGTAATGCAGTCTCTCCGTCATTTGTTTTCTTGCTCGCCTCAGCTCCTTGACTGATCAGATATTTGGTGACATCAAGATGACCATATATTGCAGCAATGTGTAACGCAGTCCATCCGCCATCTATAGCCTTGTTCACCTCAGCTCCTTGACTGATCAGATATTTGGTGACATCAAGATGACCATTCTCTGAAGCGAAGTGTAAAGCAGTCCAGCCGTCTGTTTTTTCCTTGTTCACTTCAACTCCTTGACTGATGAGATATTTGGTGACATCAAGATGACCATTCCTTGAAGCGAAGTGTAATGCAGTCAGGCCGCCATTTAACTCCTTGTTTACCTCAGCTCCTTGACTGATCAGATCTTTGGTGACATCAAGATGACCATTCTTTGAAGCGAAGTGTAATGCAGTCTCTCCGTCATTTGTTTTCTTGTTCGCCTCAGCTCCTTGACTGATCAGATATTTGGTGACATCAAGATGACCATTACTTGAAGCGAAGTGTAATGCAGTCCGTCCGTCATTTATTTTCTTGTTCGCCTCAGCTCCTTGACTGATCAGATATTTGGTGACATCAAGATGACCATCAATGGCAGCAATGTGTAACGCAGTTGTTCCGTCATCGTTTCCCTTATTTACCTCAGCTCCTTGACTGATCAGATATTTGGTGACATCAAGATAACCAAGGTGTGCAGCAGCGTGTAATGCAGTCAGCCCGCCATTTAACTCCTTGTTTACCTCAGCTCCTTGACTGATCAGATATTTGGTGACATCAAGATGACCATCAATGGCAGCAATGTGTAACGCAGTTGTTCCGTCATCGTTTCCCTTATTTACCTCAGCTCCTTGACTGATCAGATATTTGGTGACATCAAGATGACCATTCCTTGAAGCGAAGTGTAATGCAGTCTCTCCGTCATTTGTTTTCTTGTTCGCCTCAGCTCCTTGACTGATCAGATATTTGGTGACATCAAGATGACCATCAATGGCAGCAATGTGTAACGCAGTTGTTCCGTCATCGTTTCCCTTATTTACCTCAGCTCCTTGACTGATCAGATATTTGGTGACATCAAGATGACCATATATTGCAGCAATGTGTAACGCAGTCCATCCGCCATCTAGAGCCTTGTTCACCTCAGCTCCTTGACTGATCAGATATTTGGTGACATCAAGATGACCATTACTTGCAGCAATCTGTAACGCAGTTGCTCCGGCATCGTTTCCCTTATTTACCTCAGCTCCTTGACTGATCAGATATTTGGTGACATCACGATGACCATTACTTGCAGCAATCTGTAACGCAGTTGCTCCGGCATCGTTTCCCTTATTTACCTCAGCTCCTTGACTGATCAGATATTTGGTGACATCAAGATGACCATTACTTGCAGCAATCTGTAACGCAGTTGCTCCGGCATCGTTTCCCTTATTTACCTCAGCTCCTTGACTGATCAGATATTTGGTGACATCAAGATGACCATTACTTGCAGCAGTGTGTAACGCAGTTGCTCCGGCATCGTTTCCCTTATTTACCTCAGCTCCTTGACTGATCAGATATTTGGTGACATCAAGATGACCATTCTCTGAAGCGAAGTGTAAAGCAGTCCAGCCGTCTGTTTTTTCCTTGTTCACTTCAACTCCTTGACTGATGAGATATTTGGTGACATCAAGATGACCATTCTTTGAAGCGGAGTGTAATGCAGTCTCTCCGTCATTTGTTTTCTTGTTCGCCTCAGCTCCTTGACTGATCAGATATTTGGTGACATCAAGATGACCATCAATGGCAGCAATGTGTAACGCAGTTGTTCCGTCATCGTTTCCCTTATTTACCTCAGCTCCTTGACTGATCAGATATTTGGTGACATCAAGATGACCATATATTGCAGCAATGTGTAACGCAGTCCATCCGCCATCTAGAGCCTTGTTCACCTCAGCTCCTTGACTGATCAGATATTTGGTGACATCAAGATGACCATCAATGGCAGCAATGTGTAACGCAGTTGTTCCGTCATCGTTTCCCTTATTTACCTCAGCTCCTTGACTGATCAGATATTTGGTGACATCAAGATGACCATATATTGCAGCAATGTGTAACGCAGTCCATCCGCCATCTAGAGCCTTGTTCACCTCAGCTCCTTGACTGATCAGATATTTGGTGACATCAAGATGACCATTACTTGCAGCAATCTGTAACGCAGTTGCTCCGGCATCGTTTCCCTTATTTACCTCAGCTCCTTGACTGATCAGATATTTGGTGACATCAAGATGACCATTCCTTGAAGCGAAGTGTAATGCAGTCTCTCCGTCATTTGTTTTCTTGTTCGCCTCAGCTCCTTGACTGATCAGATATTTGGTGACATCAAGATGACCATTACTTGCAGCAGTGTGTAACGCAGTTGTTCCGTCATCGTTTCCCTTATTTACCTCAGCTCCTTGACTGATCAGATATTTGGTGACATCAAGATGACCATATATTGCAGCAATGTGTAACGCAGTCCATCCGCCATCTAGAGCCTTGTTCACCTCAGCTCCTTGACTGATCAGATATTTGGTGACATCAAGATGACCATTACTTGCAGCAATCTGTAACGCAGTTGCTCCGGCATCGTTTCCCTTATTTACCTCAGCTCCTTGACTGATCAGATATTTGGTGACATCACGATGACCATTACTTGCAGCAATCTGTAACGCAGTTGCTCCGGCATCGTTTCCCTTATTTACCTCAGCTCCTTGACTGATCAGATATTTGGTGACATCAAGATGACCATTACTTGCAGCAATCTGTAACGCAGTTGCTCCGGCATCGTTTCCCTTATTTACCTCAGCTCCTTGACTGATCAGATATTTGGTGACATCAAGATGACCATTACTTGCAGCAGTGTGTAACGCAGTTGCTCCGGCATCGTTTCCCTTATTTACCTCAGCTCCTTGACTGATCAGATATTTGGTGACATCAAGATGACCATTCTCTGAAGCGAAGTGTAAAGCAGTCCAGCCGTCTGTTTTTTCCTTGTTCACTTCAACTCCTTGACTGATGAGATATTTGGTGACATCAAGATGACCATTCTTTGAAGCGGAGTGTAATGCAGTCTCTCCGTCATTTGTTTTCTTGTTCGCCTCAGCTCCTTGACTGATCAGATATTTGGTGACATCAAGATGACCATCAATGGCAGCAATGTGTAACGCAGTTGTTCCGTCATCGTTTCCCTTATTTACCTCAGCTCCTTGACTGATCAGATATTTGGTGACATCAAGATGACCATTCCTTGAAGCGAAGTGTAATGCAGTCTCTCCGTCATTTGTTTTCTTGTTCGCCTCAGCTCCTTGACTGATCAGATATTTGGTGACATCAAGATGACCATCAATGGCAGCAATGTGTAACGCAGTTGTTCCGTCATCGTTTCCCTTATTTACCTCAGCTCCTTGACTGATCAGATATTTGGTGACATCAAGATGACCATATATTGCAGCAATGTGTAACGCAGTCCATCCGCCATCTAGAGCCTTGTTCACCTCAGCTCCTTGACTGATCAGATATTTGGTGACATCAAGATGACCATTACTTGCAGCAATCTGTAACGCAGTTGCTCCGGCATCGTTTCCCTTATTTACCTCAGCTCCTTGACTGATCAGATATTTGGTGACATCACGATGACCATTACTTGCAGCAATCTGTAACGCAGTTGCTCCGGCATCGTTTCCCTTATTTACCTCAGCTCCTTGACTGATCAGATATTTGGTGACATCAAGATGACCATTACTTGCAGCAATGTGTAACGCAGTTGCTCCGTCATCGTTTCCCTTATTTACCTCAGCTCCTTGACTGATGAGATATTTGGTGACATCAAGATGACCATTCTCTGAAGCGAAGTGTAAAGCAGTCCAGCCGTCTTTTTTTTCCTTGTTCACTTCAACTCCTTGACTGATGAGATATTTGGTGACATCAAGATGACCATTCCTTGAAGCGAAGTGTAATGCAGTCAGGCCGCCATTTAACTCCTTGTTTACCTCAGCTCCTTGACTGATCAGATATTTGGTGACATCAAGATGACCATTCTTTGAAGCGAAGTGTAATGCAGTCTCTCCGTCATTTGTTTTCTTGTTCGCCTCAGCTCCTTGACTGATCAGATATTTGGTGACATCAAGATGACCATATATTGCAGCAATGTGTAATGCAGTTGCTCCGTCATCGTTTCCCTTATTTACCTCAGCTCCTTGACTGATCAGATATTTGGTTACTTCAAGATAACCCTTCCCTACTGCGATGTGTAATGCAGTCAGTCCGTCTTTTATCCTCTTGTTCATCTCAGCTCCTTGACTGATCAGATATTTGGTGACATCAAGATGACCACATATTGCAGCAATGTGTAACGCAGTCCATCCGCCATCTATAGCCTTGTTCACCTCAGCTCCTTGACTGATCAGATATTTGGTGACATCAAGATGACCATTTTTTGCAGCAAAGTGTAATGCAGTCTGTCCGTCATTTATATCCTTGTTCACCTCAGCTCCTTGACTGACCAGATGTTTGGTCACATTAAGATGACCATTCATTGAAGCACTGTGTAAATCATCCTCGTCTTTAGCGTTTTCCATTTTAACTCAGCTCTTTGACTCATCCGATATCTTGTTTTGAATTGTTTAAAGAGCTAGTTTGGGAATGGATGATGTAATAATTTATCTTAGATTTGAAATTGTAATGAATGTAATCAACAGTGGCGTATTGAGCCAAAATATTTTTTTTGGGGGGGGCTCAATCTTTCGATAGCGAAGCGACCAACCCTGAGGGAGTGTAGCGACCGAGCCGACTTAAATTCCAGCTTCAGTTCAGTTCAATTTTTATTTTCTCTCATTTCCAACAAAAGGATTTCATTTTAGTGGGGCGGTAGTGAGCACGCGGAGTGTGTGAATCACTTAATGAGCGCGCGAAGCGCGCTCCCTAGAGGGGAGGGTGCAGGGAGGGGAGAGTTTCCCCCCTCCCGCGCGAAGCGTGGAAGCTCCGACGTTTGATGACAAGTCATGTTTGATGACATGTACTGTTATGGATAAACGTGTCATGAATCTACCGATCGGAAAAGGATATTTTATCATGAACTTGGAAACATGATTATGAAAACATGCAGCCCAAATCTTCTTAAGTTTCAAACAAATGCCAGCGTTACACAAAATACTTTATTACTTATGATAATAATACAGACAAAGATTCTATGAAATAAAAAGGACGAGCATGGAGAGGGTGTGATGCGGTGGGGTACCAGGGTTTCACTTTCATTCCCACAGTGGCGTAGCAAGGATTTCATTTTAGTTGGGGCGGTTGTGAGCGCGCGAAGCGTGTGAATCACTTACTGATCCCCTAGGGGGGGTGCAGGGAGGGGGAAGTTTTCCCCCTCCCGCGCGAAGCGCGGAAGTTCCGACGTTTCTTTGAATTATTCCTTGTCTGCTCCTGCTCTTCTTACTTTCTCTTACTTTTTTTTTTCTTTTCTTGCTCCTGCTTTTTTCCTTTTACTTTTTCTTTCTTTTTTGTTGGCGTTTTGGAGGGGTGACCGCCCCCATCGTCGCCCCCCCCCCCCCCGGCTTCGCAAGTGCACTCCCATGGTAAAGGAGTTTTTGCAGTATTGATGGTTTGCAACTCTGTAAAAGAGCACTATTTGGGACTGCAAACTTACAGCCCGTGTATAGTTTTGTTAAATCTAAGAATATTCAATATCAAAGTTTGAATCCATTGTCAGATAAACAGATAAAACCAAGTGTTATATCATAAAACACATTAGTATTGATATTATACATGTTTTCTGCCTTGCTATGCATGCTATTTGGGAAATTGTGAATGCGTTACTTAACAGTAGAAAGGGAGTCTAGGGAGAAGTAATGAAATTCGCGTGATAACACTAATATAAAATTGAAAATAAACCATGGCTTAAATTTATTTGGGGGGCTGGCGCCCCCCCCCCCTCCAGTACGCCAGTGGTAATCAATGTACTGTCGTACATTGCTTATTTGTTTTAATGTTTGGAAATTAAAATAAATGAAATGAAAAGCAGAAAATAATGGTAGAGAAGCATGGAAAAGGATGCAAAGAAGGTAGAATGAGGGGATGAAAGAGCATGTGATGTAGGAGGAAAGAACGTCTGTTTCTATGTATTTTTTTGCGATTGCGTTAATCAATTGAGAGATATTTTCTTCCTTGCAAGAGAAGTCAAAGAAGTTATGAGCTTCCTTCATTTTTCTCTTTTATGTACATAGACTTAAGATACAATCTAACATTCCCTTGTAATTTGTAGTAAATTTTTCATGAAACTAATATAATAAAGAGTAGAATTGCATGATAGAGACTAGTCAAACTAGGGTAAGTAGGGCATTAGGTTTTGGCTTTCCCGTCTTCTCCGCCTTCTTAGAGCCTTCATGGGAGCTAGTATACAGAAACTAACGCTTTCATGATGGCGTTAATTAATTGAGAGATATTTTCTTTCTTGCAAGAGGAATTTATCTACTTACATAGACTTAAGATTCAATCTAAACTTCCCTTGTAATTTGTAGCAAATATCTTCTGAAAAAATTCAAATGATGAGTAGATTTGCATGATACAGACTAGTCAAACTAGGGTAAGTTGGGCCTCAGATTTGGGCTTTCCCCGTCTTCTCCGTCTTCTTAGAGCCTTCAGTACAGTCCAATGGAGGGAACGTGCTGGACTGGGGCAGGGTCTGCGGACAAATCAAAACCATAATGGGGAGAAATTTTGTCTAACTGTTGTAGACTCCCTCCTTGACCGACTCGCCGTCCTCGGGCCGGTCACTCATAGGGTTGTATTGTGTTTTTTTTTTCTTTTTTTTTTCTTATTTCTATAGTATTGTTGAAGACGTTATTCTGTTATTGCTTTAGCCTGTTGTACAGATCTGAGGGTCAGTTAAACGTAACATGTGTGATAATCCACATAAAAAATAAAAATAAAAGAAATAAATAACTAAACGTATCTCAGACCGGCGCATATCATATGGTATTTGAATCGCCAATAGTTCAACCCATAACTGATGTCTTTATTCACTTTGTGTCATTCAATGCTCTTAGAAATACGCACCAATTGTTTTCTAGTCCATGTGTGGTCTGACAAATAACTGAGCTTCTGAATTTTTTATAGCTATGTTAATGTCTCTCCTTGTAGAGTTATACTGGTATATATAGATTTATGATGTATACACAACTCATATACATGTACCTTAAACTTTACATTGTAGACATGTTATATAGCTTAATGGATATGAGGCTTTTCGTGCATAGGCATGTTGGGAGTGAGCTGTTGTTGTTTCTTTATAAATATCGTGTTTTAGGACTCTGTTATCGTGTATTTGCTGTAGAGCATAATTATTCTCTAATTTATGCAGAGGGAAATACATTAAAGACGATGTATTTTTATTCCTTTTGATCCCATAAACATGATAAGATTGTTTAATAGTTTTATGCTCTAATATGCAACTCGTTATGCACATGATGTTTGAATTGTTTTGGGGGTTTTTTTCGTAATGCTTAAAAAAAAACACTATAAGGAAAGTGTGTAAACTATGAATATAGATATTTTTTGTTCGCACAAACTTGCATTACTAGTACTCTTAGTCTTTCGATGATATCTAAATTATAACGTATTGTCTTATATTTCTTAATGCAAGACTGATGTGCTTATAGGTTCATTTTCTTTGGGGGGGAGGGTATTCGAAACCATTATAGGCGTTGGCTGAAAGCCACAGCTAATTGTATACTGCCATTTAAACAATATCTTCATATACAGTGTGCTTATCTTGTGTAATTATATGTGCTTTTGTTGTCCGTTCAAGTTCCTGTTTTGTTTATTCGTTCAATGTGGCCTTCTGCAGCTAACGCTTGATTTTACTTAGGTCTCCGTCATAACCCAAATTGACGTTGTAGTATTGAATTTTTCATTATTCTGCCTTGTTATATTTCGCATGAGTAGTTTTCCATTTAGTGATGTAAGTGACTTTGATTTGAATTTAGCTTTGCAATCACAGCACAATGCTGGCAGCATCTTGGTTTCTGACGAGCAGTATGAACAAAATATTTCAAACACTATAAACAACAACGCTGAAGAATTTGAATACACATCTGATATTAATGACAACTCTCTTATTAAATCTCGATACTACACCCAAAACCAGTTTGTTAGTAATTTACAATCGGCCGGAAAAGGTGACCTGAACTTCGTACATCTTAATATACGCAGTGCAAACAAAAACTTTGAACAGTTGAATTTGTTGTTAGATAAGATTAATGCAGATTCTTTTGTTATTGGTCTTACAGAAACCTGGTTTACTGACGATCCTCATACTATACACTCCTTGTCTAAGCATAACCTGATCTTTAATAATAGAGTAAATAGGCGAGGAGGTGGAGTAGCACTGTACGTTCCAATACACCTGCATTACATTGTACTTCATGACTTAAATCTGATGAATGAAACGATGGAAACAGTTTTAATTGAAATTAAAGTACCAAAGAGAAAAGAAATCTTAGTTGTAGGCACAATTTATCGACCATCTTCCTCCGATGACAACACTTTTCTAACTTGAAATGCAACGAATGCTTTCAAACCCTCTACTTCAAAATAAAAACTGTTTTGATGGGTAACTTTAATGTTGACCTTTTGAAATATAAAGAAGACAACTTCTCCCAAGCTTTTTGACACTCTTTTATCATTTTCATTTATTCCATTGATTACCAGACCCACCAGATTTTCTCCTCACTCAGACACTTTAATCGATAATATTTTCTCCAATGTTGACAGGGAAACTGATTCTGGCGTCATTTTATCTGATATTTCTGACCATTATATGATATTCGCAAGGATTTTGTCCTTATTTGGTAATAATTCGTACTCTTCCCCTGTTAAAATGGTGAGGAAAATTACTCTGGAAAAGATAACGAGACTGAAAACTAAACTGGGCTCACTTAGTTGGGCTGAAGTATTAGTTACTAACGATGTTAATATAGATCTATCTTACAATAACTTTATGAGTGTTCTTGTCGATTCCTTTAATGAATGCATTCTTCTTGTAAAACTCAAACCAAACAATAAATGAACACCACGCAATCCATGGGTTACTAAATCACTTCTACGATCCATCAATAGGAAAAACAACCTCTATTACAAGTACCGTGCGAATCCGACTGACGCGACACGCGATAAATATGTGAAGTATAACAACACTAAAATAGCTCTTTTGCGTTTGAAAAAGAAATCTTACTCTTCCAAATTTGAATCGAACTCGAATAATATAAAAGAAACTTGGAAAGTAATTAACGATGTTTTGAATAAGAAAAATGATCACAGTAATATAAATCAAGTGAAGATTAACAATACAGTTCTTGACGATAATTGTGATATAGCTAAAAGTTTCAATAATTACTTTTCGAGAATTGGTCCAAATCTCGCTAATGCAATACCCTGTACCGAAAAAAACTTTGAATCATTTTTAAAGAATAAAGTCCCAATTCACTATTCTTTATTCTAACTGATGCCAATGAAATCATTAAAATTGTGAAAGAACCAAAAAGTAAAAAAGCCCAGGATATGACGATATAAGTAATGATCTATTAAAATATATAATTCCTGAAGTTGTTATTCCTTTGGAACATATAATTAATCTATCATTTGTCAACGGTATTGCTCCTGACAAGATGAAAATGGCAAAAGTAGTTCCAATTTATAAAGAAGGAGATCCAACCGATATAGGTAACTATAGCCCAATATCTCTCTTGCTATTCCATTTCCAAAATCTTGGAAAAATTATATATAACCGTACGATAAAATTTATTAGAAGTTTTGATTTGTTACTGAATCACAATTCGGTTTTAGGCAAAAAACACTCAACAACGCATGCAATTTTGTATTTTATTAATCATATAGCAAATGCGGTAGACCACCATCTTCACACCCTTGGTATATTTTTGGAACTCTCCAAGGCCTTTGACACCATTGACCATGAAATCTTATTGTCAAAATTATCACATTATGGAATTAGGGGAAAGGCCTTTGAATGGTACAGAAGTTATCTTACAGGAAGAAAGCAGTTCGTCTTCGTAAACGGTTCAACCTCAGATTGAAACGAAATTACATGTGGAGTACCCCAGGGTTCACTTTTTGGGCCATTATTGTTTATTTTGTATATCAATGACTTCCAAAATTCATCTCATGTTATGTCCTTTATATTATATGGTGATGATACCAGTGTCTTCTTTTCTCACCAAGATCCTGATACCCTTATAAATACTGTCAACACTGAACTTGAATGTATATATGAATGGATTTGTCGCAACAAACTATCTTTAAATGTTGCGAAAACAGAGTGCATGATTGTTTAGTAACTCAATCCTATAACTTTACCCAGGAATATCATTCTTAATGACACCTTAATAGACCGTGTTGATTCTACAAAATTTCTTGGCCTATTTATATATAACAAACTTTCGTGGAAACAACATATTACATATTCATGCAAACTATTATCCAGAAATGTTGGGGTCATAAATAAACTAAAAACTTTTTTCCCCTCCAATGTATTATTCAATTTTTTAAATACACTTATCCTCCCCTATTTGAATTACGGTACATTAGCTTGGGGTAATTCTTGTCGAAATCAGTTGGATAGATTATTACTTATACAAAAGAAGGTAATGAGAATTATATGCCTTGAAAACAGACTAGCTCAGTCAAATAAGTCATTTCTTTCAAATAAAGTTCTAAAAATAGAAGATTTGCACAATCTTCGCCTGGGCTGTTTTATGTTTCAAATAAATCGAGGAGAGTTACCAACGTCATTAAGTTTATTGTTTTCCAAAAATGAGTTTTCATAACTATCCCACAAGACTGTCATCATCTTTTCACCTCCCCATGGTAAGAACCTTTTATAAACAGAGAACTATAATTCATACTGGACCACATTTCTGGAATTCCCTTGAGGAATCTCCCAAACAGTCACCAAGTTTATTTTCGTTTAAACATAAACTCAAGGCTAGGCAAATAACCAGTTATAATGTTGAAACATGATTTTAATGCAGAAGGCTATTTCTTGTCCCATCCTTGTCCCTGTACTGCTTTGTATTTTTGTCCCGTTTAGTGTGGTCTTGTATCGTCTGTCTTGTTTTCTTTTTATGTTTTCTTTTTATCAAAGATACTCTTGCATCATTTTATTTGGGAACCTTAATTACAAGCATTGCTTTCAAGGCTTCCGCCACAATGCAGCCTGCATTTATGTATTTATTAATTATTTAAAGGCATTGGCTAACATTGTCATGATTTTAAAAAAATCTCTTTTTGTTACTTAAAAATGGGATAAACATTAGGGTTATAGTGTAAAAATACCAGTGTGAAAGTTTCAGAGCATAATATCCACGGGAAGTATTTTTAAATATTAGAAATGTGAACCAATGTTTGAAAAATATACAAGGGTCGGTTGCATAGACCCAACGTAAGGAGTGCGCATGCGCACATGACTCAACGGACCGCTCTGTGTGTATCGACGTATCACGCGGCGGAAGGCAAGTAACGGTATTTTTGAATTCGTCCAAACGGTCCTCTTAGTTCAGTGTCTCTCGAGACACAAGCTAATAAAATCGTGGTTTGCGTCTAATTTACAGCTTTTCCTTCCAAATTATGGTTGGTTTCAGGGTTTTTGAGTATAAATGCAAGTACTCATACACATAATTCATCTTAGTTTGAGAATTTTTTAAATCAGCTGCTCACAAAGTTAGCCAATGCCTTTAATCATTTAAAACAAAATAACTAAAGCCCTATATTGTGAAACCTACTCGTTTGTATTTTATGCTTGTATTGATTTTGTAATGAGAAAATTTCTGTCAATATTATTGTTTGCTGCTATTGTGGAAAATAAATGAAATGAGATGAAAAAGACAGTGCTTGGGAGCTAGTCTACAGAAACAAACGCTTTCATGATGGCGAATTAATTGAGAAATATTTTCTTTCTTGCAAGAGAAATGTACCTACTTACATAGACTTAAGATGCAATCTAAAATTCCCTTGTAATTTGTAGCAAATATTTTCTGAAACAACTCCAATGCTGAGTGAGTTTGCATGATACAGACTAGTCAAACAAGGGTAATTTGGGCATCGGATTTTGGCTTTCCCGTCTTCTCCGTCTTCTTAGAGCCTACATGAGAGCTAGTATACAGAAACAAGGGCTTTCATGATGGCGTTAATTAATTGAGAGATATTTTCTTTCTTGCAAGAGAAATTTATCTTCTTACATAGACTTAAGATGCAATCTAAAATTCCCTTGTAATTTGTAGCAAATATTTTCTGAAAGAATTCAAATGCTGAATGGGTTTGCATGATAGAGACTAGTCAAACTAGGCTAAGTTGGGCATCAGATTTTGGCTTTCCCCGTCTTCTCCGTCTTCTTAGAGCCTTCAATACAGGCCAGTGGAAGGAATGACAGCGCTTCGTTTCTATGTTTACTTATGTCATTTATTTTAACCTTTTTTCTATCTTTCCTTATGGGAAGAGAAAAAATAACAGTTTCTTTCTCTTCCCATCTTTTCTTATGTTATTCCCTGTTTTTCCTTCTATCTTATCTTTCAGTCTCTTCTTATATTATTCTTTGTTATTCCATCTTTCTTCTTCTCTGTCCCTCTTTCCTTATGTTATTCTTTGTTTCCTTCTTCTATCTTCTTCTTTTTCGTCTTTTCCTGTTATTCTATGTTATTCCTTCTCCTTACCTTTCAGTCTCTTCTTAGATTATTTTTTTGTTTTCTCCTTCTATCATCTTTTCTAGCTTCCTGTATGTTGTTTGTTTTATCTTTCTTCAAACCTTGGTGCGAAAGCAACAGTAGAATCATGATTGAGATCTCCGATGCGTTCAATCGAAATTTTAGCGACCGTGGTTCTGCAGAATCATGATTCAAAACGTACCTTTTTCAGCATTTCATGTTTGCGTTTTGAAAGACGTTCATTTTTACGACCTGCAAAAAATCGATTGAACGCAACCGTGGTTTAAAGTAAACGTCTCTGAAAACCGTGATTCTAGGGTGAACAAAACGCGGCCTTATAGAGCCTTCAGTATAGGCCAGTGGAAGGAATGACAGTGCTTGGGAGCTAGTCCAGAAATAAACGCTTTCATGACGGCGTTAATATATTGAGAGACGTTTTCTTTCTTGCAAGAGAAGTGAAAGGAATTGAACTTTCTTCATTTTTCTAGTTTACATAGACTTAAGATTCAGTCTTAAATTCCCTTGTAATTTGTATCTAATACTTTCTGAAACAATTCAAATAATGAGTGGGTTTTCATGATAGAGACTAGTCAAACTCATCAGGCCAGTGGAAGGAGGAAGGCAATGTGGTTACGTAATAGCTAATGGTCCCTTGCCTGTTAAGAAACTGATGTCCTGAAACCCAAGTAAGCTAAAACACGGAGGAGTAATATATTCTGATTAACTTCATCCTTTTGTGGACCATCTTTTCGTTGTTGAATAGACTGGTTGAAAAAAAGACACATGGTCAATTCTAGCTGTGTCAACACCAGCATGTCCAGCGAGCCCTTAGAAGACTTGGCTTGCTTGGGAAGGAAATATCCTAATTTATATTTCGCAGTGCTTCATGGCAAAAGAACGTTCATTGTAGAATCCATACGCCCCCTACCACCAAGTGACTGAGTTATTTATTTTGACATGATGAAATGGATAATCACCAGTGCTGTGTGACTTGAGTATGGACTCGGACTCGAGTCTGGACTCGAGTCCAAATTTTGATGACTCGGACTCGAGTCCAGTTTTTCTCACTTTGACTCAGACTCGGACTCAGTCCCAGAAATCGTGACTCGTGACTCGGCGCCGAGTCACGCACTAGTCCAAGCAGTAGCCGCCGTGTCGTGTTGCGCCTTTTCTACTGTATTGACATTCAATACATTTTTATTTGAGTTCATGATTTTATATGCAGTCTGATTATATTATGTTTTCTGCACACTGTATATGTTCATTGTTCAATCAATCATATACATACAATTTATGTGCTTTTAGTTGATGAATGAGAATACAAATTAAATAACAATGAAAGTTTCAGCAAATTTTAAATATTAGTTCTTGAAGATCCCTGAAATAATGATTTACTGGAACAGTGGAACTGTAAGGTCAAAGCTCGATGCACTGTTCACTTTTGTAAAGCTCATGCCACATACATGTACACATAATAGTTTTATCTTTGAGTCACTGATGCTTATCAG
>CM057171.1:2379238-2394798 GCA_029962745.1 Echinometra lucunter
AGGTATCTCTTCCCGATATCACTGATTGGGGGTGTGCAGGTGGACCACATACACAGGGGTTCCCTCTACTCTTATACGAATAGTGCAGTGGGATCTTTAACGTGCAAAGCTGGTGACTCTCCTTTACACGGGACCTCCATTTAACGTCCTATCCCAGGGACTGTAACATAGCCTGCGTCTATGAAACAGGGGAGGGGCACGATAACACATAACGTAGGCTTCAGTCAACCGCCTTGGCTGGACTCGAACCCACGATCTTTAGTTCGACAGGCAGACGCTTTACCGACTAAGCGAACTCACTTCCTCAAAGTAGTAGTATACTTGATACATAAAGCTGATTACATAAAGAAAGGAGTCTTGTAGTTTAAGTTACACCTATAAAATAGTGAATACCGATACCTCTTTTTCATTCATCCTCCCGTCACAGTCACACGTCACTGTGACGTCACCCGAGTGTGATGCAATGCTGAATGGAACCGAACGATGGGCTTTTCGATAGGACAGCTGCCTCTCCTCGTCAAGTATTTCCTATTTCAAAGCAGAAAAGATAATATCATTATTATGATTTACGGATACTGAAATATCCAATTAACCACAGTTCAAGAGGTTGGGGTGGGAGGAGCATAATATCTTTCCCACGCTAATTTTGAGAACACCAATATTGAGACAATCGTCACCCTCATTACGAGATTCCATATACCCATGTATAGTATACAGGTATATAAAAAAAAAATGGCATGAACCTGATTATCTTACATTATTCGCCCGGAATAAAGGGGACATGCTCAAAATCATGTTATATGCTGTATATGGTTCCGGTGAATTTCGGTGTAAATATTTTAAATGAACGCAATATAAAGTTTACTTTTTGTCCTGCACTAAGACCCCTGCACCCCAGCCGCTCACCGCACAACAGTCACAGCGCCTCGTACACTAGCTTTTCATAGCTAGTAAACCGCACGCTGTTTGCTATTCTCACCATCACAGACGTATAGCTTGCGTTTATCGTTTAAACGTGAAGAAAAGAGCAGCACGTCGCCGTGAATAAAGGCTACTCCTACACTTGTCGCGTAGACAGAACTCTTTATTGGTATTGTCCGCATGCAGGTTTGGAATGTGTGACTTTAGGTCGCGTCCCAGGATCAAAAGTATTTTTCGCCTTTCATATGTTCAATATTCAACTTGAGAATGATTCAAAGAAAGAACTGCACAACCATAGTCAACCATAGTGAGCGTTAGTTTTGCTTTTATCTTACTGCGGATCAGCAGCTAACAGCAAATAAATCTGACAAAAGATTTTGAGGGGCTACCAAAACTGTACATAATATTTCAAATGTTTTTGATACATGAAAACAAAAAACATCGGTGTCTTAGATAAGTGGAAGGGGTTGGCCACTCGCTTGCAAAATATAGGAACAGGAAAATCGATATTCAACAAAGTCCCCTGCTTAAACCATGCCCTTGCGTCCATATGATAAATCTATGGTGGCCCTAGAGTACGCTCGATAACACGTCATGTGCGACGTGATGCGAAATTCATGACCTAGGATGCGAAATTCACGGCCCATCGATGCGAAATTCATGACCCGTGACGCGAGTCGTGGCGCGAAATTCATGACCTGGGATGCAAAGTTCAGGATCCGGGATGCGAAATTCAGGACCTGGTATGCGAAGTTCACGTTTTCGAGTGTACTTGCCACCATATAAATCCTGCAGTGTAGCTATAGTCAGTTTCCTTTCATTGCACTTTGAAATACTCACCCTTTCTGTCCCAGGAACATCCGCATGGATGTAAAAGTGAATCTTAACCTCTCTACCCTTTTCTATTGTGTTTGGTACGTATGGAGTACACAGGAGTTGGTGTCGGACCACATTTTGCTCAAGAGGGATAAGAACCCACCACTCAGCACAGTAATTGATGGAGAGCTCAAGATGTTTCTTATAGACCCTGCAGTGTGGAGGTTGTTCCGGTGAACTGGATGATCGCTTTCTGGATGTTTTTGGTAGATCTTGGATATGAGGATACAAAAATGAAACGTCTTACATTAACGAACTCCTCCAATTCCAAAGACTAAAGCTCTGTCTAGATTAGTTTTCAGATTGAAACTTTTAATTAAAAAAAAACAAAACTATTTCTTAGTGGATATCTATACCACCTCTTGATACCGGCTGAACGAATAGTTCCAAAACGGGAAAGATTCCGAAGGGGCACTTTCTGCTTCCTCGGTGGAGTTTATTGCGCTACTATGATACAGCTACCAGAATGTCGGAATCAACAGAAATGTTCTGTGACCACTTTACAATGTTATCCAGAAGCGTTTCACTGCATTTGAACAAGTCATAACAAAAGATAACCTGTTAATATTTTTGCACCATTTGTTTGTTATATGGAATTCTACACACTGACTTACCTTTGAATGAATCCCATACATGTGAAACGATGTCTGGAGTCACTTGATCAGGGTTGATGACCATGGTTGAGTGTGGTATCCTAATCTTGACAGGTCGCTGGAAGGTCATGTTTGGAGGATCACATCTGATGCCGTAGCAGCTTAACGATTCGTCCTCTTGGATGTCAACACTGTGTAAGTCTCTTACAATGCTTACAGTGACAGTGCAAGAGCCATTCTGTCTAATAGCTCCTTGTGGAAAAGCCACTGATATGCCATGATGTTTCAGTTCCAGTCTCGTCGCGTCGCATCCGACATCAACAGAAACAGTGTCAATCAAAGGTTCTTGGTCTCCATTTGTGAAGAGATTTAAGAGAGGAAATGATCAGAAGAAAATGAAAGACAGTAAAGAAAAAAAATCACCAGATTGGAATCCCATACTATGTACGGGAAATTCTGCAGCCAAGCCTTGGGCTGAATCCGATGACCGGATAATATTTCTGTAAAGCGCTTAGAGAGTTTCTTGGATACGTATTAGGCGCTATATAAATCCAGAATATAATAATATGCAACATTTATAGACCAATTTCACAACGCAAGAAGGCAGCAGACTGTTCGACACAGTTTGACATACTGCGGTGGGCGCTCCAACTTTTATAGTACACTAGTCAATAGCGCGTTATGTACATTCGTTCGATTTTTTGTCTATTTTGACCAGTATATGCAGATTTATTTTGATATTTGCAATGAGAAATTATCAGGGAAGTTCAGTTCGCCGCTGTGCGGTGCTCAAATGCCACAAGAATTAGAGAAAGTTTAAAAAATCAAAGCTAACTGAGTGCGAAATTCACTCGCTTTTGACTCATGAAGCCTGTTTGTGAGAGAAGCCGTACTCCCTACACAGGTTTCCGTAAGCAATGTGAAGGAATTCGTCGCCAGTGGGTAAAACCATCAACAGAAAGGACTTTGAAGTCAAGAAACATTATCATTATGTAGTTTGGCGTAAAATTTAATGAGTGAAAATATGACTTTGTAAACGGGATAAGATTTAGGGCTCCCGTTTACTACGTCTTCTATGCTGCAATCGAACTTTTACTGACAAAACTAAGTTGAAAAACCATCGAAAGTACAAGAATACATCATACCTTCATCCGTCAGATATGACCACTGTCTTACCTCATCTACCCATGTATCCATGCTTTATTTTATTGATCCAGAATAAAGTAAATGGAACAATATCGGGGCATATCTCATATCTTATATCCATTTTGTACACAGAGCCAATCGCGGTCAGCGCGCTTGCCCACCGCAACAATGGCGTCGCCGATAGAGGACCAAATACATAAACCGGAGGTGAAATTGGTCTAGCGCTTAATACAAATGTTTCTAAGCGCTGCATATCATTACCCCGGCTTTAGCACGGCTACCCTGATCAGGCGCTCGAGCATTCAAGGAATTTCTTCCTACCGGGTACCCATTTACTACACCTGGATGGAGAGTGACAAATGTAGATAAACGTCTTGCCAAAGGACGCGAGTGCAGCGGTGGGATTTGAACCCCGGACCCTGTGGTTCAAAGTCCGGAGACTTATCCACTGATCCACAACACCTCTACACTATTATTATTATTATTCTACAAAATAACCAGTGGAGTAACTACGGGAAAGGGGGCATGGGGGCACTTCACTCGTAATGGTTAGCGACATGGTGGTTTCGTATAGAAAACAGTAGACCAGGGACGTGCTTAAATAGAGTCACTGGCAGCGAGGTGACTAAATATTTAACTGAAATATCATATAGGCCTATAATGGTCCGATAGTGTATTTTGATAATGAAATAACATGTTTTTTTTATTGCAAAGAAAGTTGTCATTTTCGAATTTTCGGCTAACTCGCTTCGCTCGCTCGTAAAATTGGAATTAAAAACATGGTGGTATATAGCGAGATGCTTCATTTTTCCAAATTTTTAAAAACATGCCAGAAATAACCACAACACGCCGGCACAAAATCGGTGCCATGGCCATACGCAGCAGGGAGAGGGGGGGGGGGGGTGGGCATAAATTTTGAATACGTTACATTTTTTTTTACTAAAAATTGTCCCGAAAAATCCTCCAAAAGTGTATACCATATCCTTTAATTTCAATTTTAAAAATGCAAAAGCGCCCTCATGACTGGCTCGGTCACCTCGCTTCCGCGCTGTCGTATTTCTTAGAAAATTTTAAGCACTCTGCCCCCCCCCCCCGAAAAAATTCTGCGTACGGCCATACTCGGTGCGCCCCCCCCCCCTGAAATTGACCCACGGTACGCCACTGAAAATAATTGGTGATAATTTGATTTGCACTAGTACATAATGTGTCTTTCCGAAATCTTCCCACAACATCAATTTCTTGAACTTGAAATAATTTGTCATTTCCTTGTTCAAACAGTTGTTTAAAACTGATTTAGGTGTTTTAAAATTGTGAACTTACCAACACATGTTTATTATAAAAACAATCGCCATGTGCTTTACACACATTTTTCTTTGATCAAAAGTTGGTGAATTCATATTTTATACATCCCCATGAATTTTAAACAACTGTTTCGACAGTGTAAATGATAATTCTAAAGGTCTCAAAGTCAAAAGAAACGTAGTAAATACTACATTATTTTTATCAATCTTACCTCGATAAGTATTGGTCGTCTCCACAGACGATAACCTGAAATTATGTAATAACAGTTACATTGTATCTGATATCGAGAAATATCTTCCTCAATGGACTTAACGTCACATCAGATAAATTCAAGACTAAACATTATAGATCGGTTTAAACTGTTAGAACAACAACAAAATTGATTTCACATCGATAGGCCTACTTCGTTTCATGATTATCTAAGAAAATGGGGATACTTGCTCTCTGTGAACTTTCTTCAATGTTCTTAACGAACGTAGGCCTATACACATAGACCTGCAAAACAAAAGCCAGGCTTACGGTAGACGGGATCAAAATTATATGCGGATGAATGACACTTCCATTTCTTTTCCTAGAAATCAAATTGACGCTAATGTTTGAAGCACTCGTTTCCAAAAGGCGCTAAATCCGTTTCTGATCACATTCTAGTGACTGATACCTTGTTCACAAAAAGTATTAACCTGGTTTTTTGAGCAACTGCAAAAAAAAAAAGCACCTTCCACTGTCACTTTTCCACAGACGCCTGTACAAAATCTGGTAAACAAATGGATTTTCTCTGAAGTTACAAAGATGGATTTAGCGCCTTTTGGACGAAAGCTCTTCATTTGATAGATTATACAGTAAGTACCAAAAAAATACACACTTTGAAAATATTCTCCTAATCTTTATTTCATAATATCGATATGATATTGTTTTAATGCAATTATGGGCTGGGGTCTGTTCAATCGGATGAAACTATGAGTATTGACAATATTTTAGGCTTGAGTGAGACACTAATGGCTACTTTTGTAAAACTAAAAAAAAAAAATGGTTTGCGCAAAAACACCTCAGTCTTATATTTGATCAAAGGGAGAAGCAGGCAGTAACTGAATGTTCCATGTTAAGTATCAATAATAATTCAATTCTTTATCCTTAATCCCATACCTATTCCCACCCTTCTGCCATACTTAAACGGCCCACACAAAATAGCAGATTATGCCTTTTCGCTCATAATTCCTTTTTCTAAGTCGAAAGGATGCAAATTCCAGCGCATTACAGGAAGATGGACCAAAAATGTTTCAATTTCAAGAGAAAGAGGACAAAAACTGGGGTTTAACATTCAATTTAATTTCTTTCTTTGCCCCATTTCTTAGAACCAGTTGAGGGTGCGTTATTTCCGGGGCGTGTCGAAAGGATGCACTGCACTGCAATGCAAGATAATAGTTATCTTCCACATGCTGATGTTTGATTGGAGAAATATTAAAACACAATTCTAATCATTCTAATTTAATAAATTTGATTCTTCCTCATACAAGAACTTGTTTATGGGGTCTAATTGTAATATTTACTAGGAATAGAACTTTTGAAGAAGAACACGCGAGGGTTCTCCTCCTGTTATTTCATTCAATCTCTCCGACACGCCTCAGGCCAAAAAAAAGAAAAAAGAAAAAAAAAAGAAAGATTGGTGCAGATGCCTTGTCAGTGATAGAAAGACACCAACTGCAATGGTGATGGCGTTTGTGGGGGAAGGGTGGGGCAGTGGCGATCCAGCCATTGGATGAAGCTGGTGTAGCTTTCCTAGCTTTTCAGAGCAACTTGCTATGCTCACTATGTTTTTACTTGAACACAGGAGTCCAGGGGACCGTTTCATGAAAGTTGTCAGCACTGACAAGTTGTCAGTCACTGACAGTTACTATAGTAACAGTCAGTGATCAGTGCTTCTCAGCCAATCAAAACCGAGGATTTTTGCTAAAATTGTCAGTGAATGATAACTTGTCAGTGCCGACAACTTTCATGAAACGGTCCCTGATACATTTAACCCCCCTTTCTTTTTTGGCAGCGTGCTACTCCCTTTTATCAAATTCATCATACATCACTGTTGATGTGCACTGCTAGGTATAGCCTTAAAAATGGAATGATTGTTCAAATCACTTATTGATTAAAAAACAAAACCAAACAAAACAAGAAACGCAGTTACAGCCTGCTCCTCACTTTGATCAAATTCTAGACTGAGGCATTTATGGGCAAAGCAATTTTTGCAAGTTTTATCAAAGTACCCAGTACTCACTCAAACGGAAAATATTGTCATGTACTCGTAGTGTCATCCAATGGAACAGTCCTAAAACTGCATAAGCAAATATCATTTGTGATAGTATGATTTCGGAGAATATTTTAAAAGTTTGTACTTTCTTTTCCACTTTGATACACACTGTAGATCGAAATGTTGAATTTTAATGACTGGAAAGGGCATAGCAGTTTTACTGACGATAGAGTACACAATATAAAAAAAAAAATTAAAAAAAGTTTTTGTCATCCTCACCATAATCCTCTCCACTAAATGGAGAGTGTTTTAGGTAATAATTGACTTACGTAGAGAACAGCAAATTTTGAATGGTTTCATCTGCGGCGTAGTGATGTGGAAGATTCCCTTCATCATCCTTCAGGTCAGATCTTGCACCATGGTCGAGGAGATACATGACAAGTGCTTTCTCGGGTGTCTGCTCGTTCTGTAAGGAGATAACCATGACCTTTTATGTTACCACAATAAACAGGTTAATGGCGAATCAAAGGTATGTCCCAATTTAATTGTCTTTGCTAATGTGTTTTTGGATGGTGAAGTTAAAGTACATGAAAACATGCATTTAATTTGATGACTTGTTTGTTCTTTAGACCAATTCCACAACGCGAGAGGGCAGGAGACTGGTCAACATACTGCGGTGGGCGCCCCAACTTTTATAGTACACAAGTCAATAGCACGTTATGTACATTCGTTCGATTTTTTGTCTATTTTGACCAATATATGCAGATTTCTTTTAATGTTTGCAATGGGGAATAATCATGAAAGTTCAGGTTGCAGCTGTGCGGTGCTCAAATGCCACGATAATTGGAGAAAGTTTAAAATTTGAATGCTAACTGAGTGCGAAATTCACTCGCTTTTGACTCATGAAGCCTGTTTGTGTGAGAAGCCGTGCTCCCTGCACAGGTTTCCGTAAGGAATGTGAAGGAATTCGTCGCCAGTGGGTAAAAAACATCAACAGAGAGGACATTTAAGTCAAGAAATATTATAATTATGTAGTTTGGCGTAAAATTTAATGAGTGAAAATATGACTTTGTAAACATGATAAGATTGAGGGCTCCCGTTTACTGCGGCAGTACAGTACCGCTAGTGCAGCAGTGCCAGCAGCACGGGCTTCTATGCTGCAATCGAACTTTTACTGACAAAACTAAGGGGAAAAAGCGTCGAAAGTACAAAAATACATCATACCTTCATCTGTCAGATATGGCCATTGTCTTACCTCATCTACCCATGTATCCATGCTTTATTTTATTGATCTAGAGTAAAGTAAATGGAACAATATCAGGGCGTATCTCCAGGGGCGTAACAGGTACCTGTAATCAGGGGGGGGGGGGGGGGCCGAGCCCAAAATTTCCCGGTAACTAGTCTATGTCTAGAACCTGTGGCGTAGCTACGACTGCATTTTAGGAGGACGGTAGTGCTCCACCGGTGTAAATCCATTTTGAGGAGTAGGGAATGAAAAACTTTTTTAACGATTTTCCCCCTCTCACACACATTTTTATATCAATTTTGCGAGCGAGCAGAAAATAACCACTTTTCCGGTTTTGAATCGCATTTTTGAATAAGAATTCTAAAATATGATGAAAGAGCGAAGCGAGCGAGCCAAAAATAACCACTTTTCTCGATTTTAATCGCATTTTCGAATGAAAATCCTAAGATTTTGACGAGAGAGTGAAGCGAGCGAGCCCAAAATAACCACTTTTTTGTTTTCAGTAGCATTCTCAAATAGAAATTCTAAAATATGATGGTTGTTTATGATAGATATTCAGAATTTTTACTAACTGATTAATTAAAATATATTTTCTCCCTTAAAAAGTATGTCTGCATGGGGGGAAATTTGTACACACCATCCCCCCTCTTCCCCAAGTGGGGGTGATACATCCCCAACTCCAGGAATTTACGCCAATGTCGTGCTCCCTAGAGGGGAGGGTGCAGGGAGGGGGGAGTTGGCTGCACTCCAAACTGACTCTGACTTTTGATGAAGTGCCTACTTACCATGATATAAATTTAGAAGCAAATAAAAAGAGAAAGAGCTTTCACGACAAGTTTTATTTGACTTTCATCATGATCATTGTTTTACATTTGATCAATAGAATAATGATTTTTCATCCTCCAGATAATACGCAATTGTTCGTTCTATTTTGGCAAAGCAAATTAAATCTTTTAGAATTCTATCTACAACTAGCAACACTATATTGTGAATATTATTTTGTTGTATAATTCTATTAGTGGTTTTACCTGATGAAGTTTCTCTTTGGATTGGGTGATGCTTCTTGATTGATTGGAGAGTATAACAGCTTCATGAAGAGATGTCTTTCCAGAGGTTGACTGGATGTTCAGGTCAGCTCCATGGCAAACCAAAGTCTCTACAACTGAAGAGTGGCCGTTGTGAATGGCGAGGTGAATGGCCGTCAGTCCATTCTCATCACGTTGATCTAGATTCCCAGCCTTCTGTTAATGATAGAAAATTTATGAATTTAGTAAGACAAATTAAGACAAAAATAGCCCGCGTCAATTATCAAAAAGATACATGTGTTTCCAACTGAGTCTGAAAAGCAAAATAAGAGTGCACCGGGTACCCCCCCCCCCCCCTCCCCATGGCATGATCTGACATTTGCTCCAGAATCATTGTATTGCAACATCTAATATGAATTTAGAGTGTTCAGTGCAATAAAATAGATTTATGTGTACACATATATATGACACTTCGTAATTTAAGTATATGTCATGTACGTTGAGAAATTGTTGTTACCTTAGAGTGTTCTGCTAGCAAGTCTGAGATATTAGCTTGTCCTTCCCTTGATGACAGATGGAGAGGAGTCTGTCCATTGGTATTACTTACGTCAACTCTTGCTCCTCCTTTAAGTAATACCTCAGCAACCTCAAGACGAGCCCTCAGAGCAGAAAGGTGTAAAGGCGTGTAGCCAGCCCGGTCACAAATATTCACTTCTGTTCCTTCTGCAAGGAAATATGTCACGATATGAAGATGACCCTGTTCCGCAGCTAGATGCAAGGTAGTCCTGCCATCCAGGTTAGCTTCACTGATTGAAGCTCCATGCTCTACAAGATATCTCGTGACCTCACCATGTCCATTTTCAGCGGATAGATGTAGAGCAGTCGATCCTTTATTCGTGGACCTGTTCACATCAGCATGATGCGAAAGTAGGAGATTGGTGATGTTAAGGTGACCATTATTTGCAGCAAAGTGCAATGCAGTCCAGCCGTCTGTTTGCCCCTTGTTCACCTCGACTCCTTGATTGATCAGATATTTGGTGACATCAAGATGACCACTACGTGCAGCAATGTGTAATGCAGTTCCTCCGTCTGTTTCTTCCTTGTTCACCTCAGCTCCTTGACTGATCAGATATTTGGCGACATCAAGATGACCATTCCCTGCAGCGATGTGTAATGCAGTCCGTCCGTCTGTTTCTTCCTTGTTCAACTCAGCTCCTTGATTGATCAGGTATTTGGTGACATCAAGATGACCATTATTTGTAGCCAAGTGTAATGCAGTCCGTCCGTCTTTTATCCTCTGGTTCATCTCAGCTCCTTGACTGATCAGATATTTGGTGACATCAAGATGACCATTATTTGCAGCCGAGTGTAATGCAGTCCAGCCGTCTGTTTCTTGCTTGTTCACCTCAGCTCCTTGACTGATCAGATATTTGGTGACATCAAGATGACCATTATTTGCAGCATAGTGTAATGCAGTCCAGCCGTCTGTTTCTTGCTTGTTCACCTCAGCTCCTTGACTGATCAGATATTTGGCGACATCAAGATGACCATTCCCTGCAGCGATGTGTAATGCAGTCCGTCCGTCTGTTTCTTCCTTGTTCAACTCAGCTCCTTGACTGATCAGATATTTGGTGACATCAAGATGACCACAGAGTGCAGCAGCGTGTAATGCAGTCCATCCGTCTGTATCTTCCTTGTTCACCTCAGCTCCTTGACTGATCAGATATTTGGTGACATCAAGATGACCACTATTTGCAGCCAAGTGTAATGCAGTCCCTCCGTATATTTCTTCCTTGTTCACTTCAACTCCTTGACTGATTAGATATCTGGTGACATCAAGATTACCACTACGTGCAGCAATGTGTAATGCAGTCCCTCCGTCTGTTTCTTCCTTGTTCACCTCAGCTCCTTGACTGATCAGATATTTGGTGACATCAAGATGACCACTACGTGCAGCAATGTGTAATGCAGTCCCTCCGTCTGTTTCTTCCTTGTTCACCTCAGCTCCTTGACTGATCAGATATTTGGTGACATCAAGATGACCATTCCCTGTAGCCCAGTGTAATGCAGTCCAGCCGTCTGTTTCTTGCTTGTTCATCTCAGCTCCTTGACTGATCAGATATTTGGTGACATCAAGATGACCATTCCCTGCAGCAGTGTGTAATGCAGTCCCTCCGTCTGTTTCTTCCTTGTTCACCTCAGCTCCTTGACTGATCAGATATTTGGTGACATCAAGATGACCACTACGTGCAGCAATGTGTAATGCAGTCCCTCCGTCTGTTTCTTCCTTGTTCACCTCAGCTCCTTGACTGATCAGATATTTGGCGACATCAAGATGACCATTCCCTGTAGCCCAGTGTAATGCAGTCCAGCCGTCTGTTTCTTGCTTGTTCATCTCAGCTCCTTGACTGATCAGATATTTGGTGACATCAAGATGACCATAACCTGCAGCAATGTGTAATGCAGTCCCTCCGTCTGTTTCTTCCTTGTTCACTTCAGCTCCTTGACTGATCAGATATTTGGCGACATCAAGATGACCATTCCCTGCAGCGATGTGTAATGCAGTCTGTCCGTCTGTTTCTTCCTTGTTCAACTCAGCTCCTTGACTGATCAGATATTTGGTGACATCAAGATGACCACTACGTGCAGCAGTGTGTAATGCAGTCCCTCCGTCTGTTTCTTGCTTGTTCACCTCAGCTCCTTGACTGATCAGATATTTGGCGACATCAAGATGACCATTCCCTGCAGCGATGTGTAATGCAGTCCGTCCGTCTGTTTCTTCCTTGTTCAACTCAGCTCCTTGACTGATCAGATATTTGGTGACATCAAGATGACCACAGGGTGCAGCAGCGTGTAATGCAGTCCATCCGTCTGTATCTTCCTTGTTCACCTCAGCTCCTTGACTGATCAGATATTTGGTGACATCAAGATGACCACTACGTGCAGCAGTGTGTAATGCAGTCCCTCCGTCTTTTTCTTGCTTGTTCACCTCAGCTCCTTGACTGATCAGATATTTGGCGACATCAAGATGACCATTCCCTGCAGCGATGTGTAATGCAGTCCGTCCGTCTGTTTCTTCCTTGTTCAACTCAGCTCCTTGACTGATCAGATATTTGGTGACATCAAGATGACCACAGGGTGCAGCAGCGTGTAATGCAGTCCATCCGTCTGTATCTTCCTTGTTCACCTCAGCTCCTTGACTGATCAGATATTTGGTGACATCAAGATGACCACTACGTGCAGCAGTGTGTAATGCAGTCCCTCCGTCTTTTTCTTGCTTGTTCACCTCAGCTCCTTGACTGATCAGATATTTGGCGACATCAAGATGACCATTCCCTGCAGCGATGTGTAATGCAGTCCGTCCGTCTGTTTCTTCCTTGTTCAACTCAGCTCCTTGACTGATCAGATATTTGGTGACATCAAGATGACCACAGGGTGCAGCAGCGTGTAATGCAGTCCATCCGTCTGTATCTTCCTTGTTCACCTCAGCTCCTTGACTGATCAGATATTTGGTGACATCAAGATGACCATTATTTGCAGCACAGTGTAATGCAGTCAAGTCGTCTGTTTCTTGCTTGCTCATCTCAGCTCCTTGACTGATCAGATATTTGGTGACATCAAGATGACCACAGAATGCAGCAGTGTGTAATGCAGTCCATCCTTCTGTATCTTCCTTGTTCACCTCAGCTCCTTCATTGATCAGATATTTGGTGACATCCAGTTGACCTTTCCCTGCAGCGAGGTGCAATGCAGTCAAGCCATCTGTTTGTTCCTTATTCACTTCAGCTCCTTGACTGATCAGATATTTGATGACATCAAGATGACCATTATTTGCAGCCCAGTGTAATGCAGTCCAGCCATTTGTTGCTTCCTTGTTCACCTCAAGTCCTTGACTGATGAGATATTTGGTGACATCAAGATGACCATAACTTGCAGTGATGTGTAATGCAGTCCGTCCGTCCGTCATCCCCTTCTTCGACTCAGCTCCTTGATTGATCAGATATTTGGTGACATCGAGATGGCCATTATTTGCAGCCCAGTGTAATGCAGTCCATCCGTCTGTATCTTCCTTGTTCACCTCAGCTCCTTGACTGATCAGATATTTGGTGACATCAAGATGACCACTAGGTGCAGCAATGTGTAATGCAGTCGAGCCGTCTGTTTTTTCCTTGTTCACCTCCGCTCCTTGACTGATCAGATATTTGGTGACATCAAGATGACCATTATTTGCAGCCCAGTGTAATGCAGTCCAGCCATTTGTTGCTTCCTTGTTCACCTCAACTCCTTGACTGATGAGATATTTGGTGACAACAAGATAACCATTCCCTGCAGCGATGTGTAATGCAGTCCGTCCGTCTTTTATCCTCTGGTTCATCTCAGCTCCTTGACTGATCAGATATTTGGTGACATCAAGATGACCACAGAGTGCAACAGCGTGTAATGCAGTCCATCCGTCTGTATCTTCCTTGTTCACCTCAGCTCCTTGACTGATCAGATATTTGTTGACATCAAATTGACCATTATTTGCAGCCCAGTGTAATGCAGTCCAGCCGTCTGTTTCTTGCTTGTTCACCTCAGCTCCTTGATTGATCAGATATTTGGTGACATCAAGATGACCACTACGTGCAGCAATGTGTAATGCAGTCGAGCCGTCTGTTTTTTCCTTGTTCACCTCCGCTCCTTGACTGATCAGATATTTGGTGACATCCAGATGACCTTTCCCTGCAGCGAGGTGCAATGCAGTCTGTCCATCTGTTTTTTCCTTGTTCACTTCAGCTCCTTGACTGATCAGATATTTGGTGACTTCAAGATGACCATAACCTGCAGCCCAGTGTAATGCAGTCCAGCCATTTGTTGCTTCCTTGTTCACCTCAACTCCTTGACTGATGAGATATTTGGTGACATCAAGATAACCATTCCCTGCAGTGATGTGTAATGCAGTCCGTCCTTGTGCTTTTTCCTTTTTCACCTCTGCTCCTTGACTGATCAGATATCTGGTGACAGGAAGATGGCCATTATTTGCAGCAAAGTGTAAGGCAGTCCAGCAGTCATTTTCTTCCTTGTTCACCTCAGCTCCTTGATTGATCAGATATTTGGTGACATCCAGATGACATTTTACTGCAGCGAGGTGCAATGCAGTCCAGCCATTTGTTTGTTCCTTGTTCACCTCAGCTCCTTGATTGATCAGATATTTTGTGACATCAAGATGACCACTACGTGCAGCAATGTGTAATGCAGTCGAGCCGTCTGTTTTTTCCTTGTTCACCTCCGCTCCTTGACTGATCAGATATCTGGTGACAGGAAGAGAACCGTTCTCTGAAGCGAGGTGCAATGCAGTCCGGCCATCTGTTTGTTCCTTGTTCACTTCAGCTCCTTGACTGATCAGATATTTGGTGACATCAACATGACCCTTCTCTGAAGCGAGGTGCAATGCAGTCCAGCCCTCTGTTGCTTCCTTGTTCACCTCAACTCCTTGACTGATGAGATATTTGGTGACATCAAGATGACCACTACGTGCAGCAATGTGTAATGCAGTCGAGCCGTCTGTTTTTTCCTTGTTCACCTCCGCTCCTTGACTGATCAGATATTTGGTGACATCAACATGACCCTTCTCTGAAGCGAGGTGCAATGCAGTCCAGCCCTCTGTTGCTTCCTTGTTCACCTCAACTCCTTGACTGATGAGATATTTGGTGACATCAAGATAACCATTCCCTGCAGTGATGTGTAATGCAGTCCGTCCTTGTGCTTTTTCCTTGTTCACCTCCGCTCCTTGACTGATCAGATATCTGGTGACAGGAAGATGGCCATTATTTGCAGCGAAGTGTAAGGCAGTCCAGCAGTCATTATCTCCCTTGTTCACCTCAGCTCCTTGACTTATCAGATATTTGGTGACATCCAAATGACCTTTCCCTGCAGCGAGGTGCAATGCAGTCCAGCCATTTGTTTGTTCCTTGTTCACTTCAGCTCCTTGACTGGTCAGATATTTGGTGACATCAAGATGACCATAACCTGCAGCCCAGTGTAATGCAGTCCAGCCATTTGTTGCTTCCTTGTTCACCTCCGCTCCTTGACTGATCAGATATCTGGTGACAGGAAGAGAACCGTTCTCTGAAGCGAGGTGCAATGCAGTCCGGCCATCTGTTTGTTCCTTGTTCACTTCAGCTCCTTGACTGATCAGATATTTGGTGACATCAACATGACCCTTCTCTGAA
>CM057171.1:2395298-2444298 GCA_029962745.1 Echinometra lucunter
TGGCTCGATATATCAAGAGTACCGACTACTATGAGATTGGCACTAAACTTGGATTCAGTCAGACAAAGCTTGATAACATCAAACATACGGCATTGCAGAACAGGAAAGAAGCTAACATCCAAATGCTCTCCATGTGGAAGGCGTCTCAAAGATCGATGTCTAAAGCGACGGAGACATTGGAAAGCATATGGGAGTCTGTCTCCTCAGCATGTAGGACAAATTCAGGTGAGAAATAACATCAGAATGAGCGGAAATCTAATCACTATCTAATCAGACATAAATGTGTCCATGTTACCCCTCTCATGAGTGATCTTCACTGGCTGCTTGTTATAATGGTGGCATACATGTAAGATTTCATTTCTCGCCTACAATTAATGTGTCAATCAAACCCCCGCCTATTTAGCTGATCTACTCCATATTCACACATCCATGAAAGTACAAAGCCCGATCGTCCTGTTGCATAGTTGTCCCCAATCAGGAAGTCATTACACTTGAAATTCAAGAATTTTCCAATTCTCACATGATTTAAGAGATGTCTGAAAAAAACCCTCTTATTTTTCCCTTTTTGTCCCTTGCTTAAATTTGTATTGCAGTGTTTTATTTGGGGGTTTTATGTTTGATGCATTTTGAATCTGTTTTAGAAAAGTAACTTCAAATATGAAACTTGCTCTCCTTCTTATCATGAAATTGAACAATATTTTGAACATAGAATACGGATGAAGTTCAACGATACAGAATAGATAAAGGAAAATGATTTTGAAGTCAGGGGCGTAGCGGGAACGTATGTACAGTGACATATGAGTCATGATGTTATCGCTGACAGCGGCATTCTTGACCATTCCAAGACACGTTTCAGGGGGAGACTGAATTCTCTCTACACTGATACATGTACTGCTGGAGAAAATTGCGTGTTCTATAGAAACTTGAAATTTCAGTATTCAAGCCTTTCTAGTAATGGTTGCTAAGATCATGGTAACATAATGGAATGAGAACTTTTCTTGCAGACGAAACCCTCCAGGAGCCCTATCCACATACACCTGTGAAACAAGTGGAACCAAGCGAGCCTATTGAGCCTGAAGATATGGATATCATAGCAACATCAGATACAGGTAGAATCAATAATAGATTTACCCGTATAATAACAATAATTATATGAATCAATAAGATCTAAGTAAACTTCATATGGTCACTAAAAGAGTACAGTAAATATAAAATAGTTTCCAACTTAACATTTTTACATAGATGCTGACGAAAAAAGTTCGAACGTCGACCGATGTGAGGGCATACCAAGCGCAAAGGAACTTTGTAGTGTCGCTCTGCCAGTGAAGAGTTTTCCATTACTCCTAGAACTTGGGAAGGCACTTCGTTTAAATAATGACGTCATGGTTGATTTAATCGATCTACCCATTTCATCAGCTCTGCAGAAGATGGCTCGACAAGTCATAGAAAGTTGGAGGAAAGATTTGAGAGACGAAGAAAGAGAAGATCGCTTTGCTTCAACTTCTCTCAGAATTCAAAATTCAAGATCTGAAAGGAGGTAGGCTCCCTCCCCCCTTCGACTTGTGTTGGTCTGATTAGCAAACATCAAGTTCAGAATTATAATGATGCAATAGGTAAAAGAAAGAGTGCTGACCATGGAAACAGTTTAATTAATCTTTAGAGTCATTTCATCCGTCAATGTTTTATAGTTCTTTCTTGCAGTGGTCTTTGTTGTCTTTATTGAGCACTAAGGAATTTGCTGAAGCTTTTTGTCCAGGATTATTTATCTTCACACTAATAAACGCTTCTTTTCCATGTCCGCAGGCAGTGAAAAAATCTCCGAAAGAATTCGGTCAAAGACGGACCTACTGGATTTGTGTGGTCACCTCAACATGGGATCATCTGATTTCTTGCAGTTTCTGAGTAAATCTTTTACATTCCCCGCTCACATGATCCGCCGCAGCGCTGTGAAAATGCTTGGTGAATGGGTCCGCCAGGATGGAACTGGAGAGAGGCTT
This sequence comes from Echinometra lucunter, assembly GCA_029962745.1. Classification (NCBI taxonomy): domain Eukaryota; kingdom Metazoa; phylum Echinodermata; class Echinoidea; order Camarodonta; family Echinometridae; genus Echinometra; species Echinometra lucunter. Next base: position 2,397,296 of record CM057171.1, read on the forward strand.
CTGGAAATTACACAGGCTTTTCGTTTCAATCACGCAGCAGCAGAAGTAGCAGAGGGTACTGTCATGCTCTCTGTACCAATGTGCCTCATGTTTTATTATAGTGCACACTAGAGGGAAGGTGTGCGGGTTTTCTAAAAGATTTGACAACAGTTGTCACGTGATAGCTGTCACGTCGTCCTCCTCGGAAAAATCATAACTATTTGTTTGGACAACACTAATTTCCTTTAAAAGAATAAGAAAAGTAAGCTTCGGCATTCTAAACACCTCAGAAATTGTTGCACACAATGATTATAATATCATGACAATCAGAATAGATTTTATTATACAGATTCTCAAAAGATTAATTTGATAGTTGTTACAAATCAAAACACAAGGATGTGGAATTAAACTGAAGAATTAGCAGTAATAAACAAAAACAAAAAAACATCGTAAAAGACATATGCTTCAAAGTCACTGGGTTGTTTAAAATATGAACCTACCAACGGTTGTTTAAAAAATTGTATATAATACATAAGGGAATTTTCTTTAAACAACTGTTGGTAGGTTCATATTAAAAAACCCAATAAGTTTTTAAAAAACTGTTCTGACAGTGCATGTTTTACATGATATTCAATTATTCGATGATATCATTTTACCCTACTTAGATATGAAGTCCAATCCAAGTTGTACAGCCCTCTTCTCGCATGCTACCATCGATCACAAAGGTGGCAAACTAAGTCTACACGAGCTTGGTATTACCGTGTCCATTCCCGAAGGTGCTATTCCTAAAGGGATGCGATCAGTTGTCACCATTCAGGTAGGAACTCAAGGTACTCCTGGGATTCCTCTGCAGGACGGTGAGGTACTCATTTCTCCAGTTGTAGAGTGTTCTCTAGCAGAGGAACTACTCAAGCCTGCCACGGTAGTTCTTCCCTACTGCGCCAATCTACAAGATCTTAAAGATGACTCTACTGTCATGTCGTACACAAAAACAGGACAAGGTACAAATCAGTAATTATGGTGATATTTGCGTTTCTTTTCCCATATTATTACTTGTTATTTCAATACAGGCATTTTCAAAATAATAATGTCCATTTTTCATGGAATGGATGTTCAATAGTTAAGTTGATTTCTTTCTCAAACAATCCAAAGCAACCACTAACAGCCACATAGTTCGCCGGACCAAAAATCCATTTTTTCTTGTGCCTGGGTGTGAGGGTTTGCGTGCGTGAGTAAATATGAAAACAAAAAGCTCTCCCAAATGAATTGCTATCCTTATAACTATCAACATTTCATTTTGTATTTGTGTTTTATTTTCAAGGAACATTCGGTCGCAGGAAGCTGTCTTCAAGCACGTCACGGGGCTTCCATATCTCGGAAGAAACTATCACGTTTCGTACACGTCATCTTCAAGTCTGGACCTTGTCTACGGCCGATTTTATAGGAGTCCACTTCACTTGTGCAGCCTTCCAGCCCATATTCATTACTTCTACAGCGAGACCATCACTGCGTGTCTACATAGTTCATCCATTCCAATACTATGTAGAGGTATTTAGCACTTTAGTGTTTTAGGTACTGGATAAAATCTAAAATAAAATATTATATCGCTTATTTTGAAACGGAATTGCTTCAGTCATTTTACAAATACGCTGGATGTGTATTAGTGATGTTTTTGTTATGTTATGTCATGTTATGTCATGTCATGTCATGTCATGTCATGTTATGTTATGTTATGTTATGTTATGTTATTATGTCCAAGATCAATCTTTGGCAGCAAAGTAGTTTTGCATTTACACTACAGTTTGAGTTATACGTTTACATATCTTAGGTAATAAAGAAGAAAGAGAAGAGCTCTTCTATACCCTACTGCAAGGTCACAAAGGAATTCAAGTTCTCCATAGATCCAAAAGCTGGAGACCTGAAGATATTGTGCGACGACGGGTCGAAAAAAGCTAATATAATGGTGAATATGTTATATTCATTTTTATACCTCAGTTATTGATAGAGATACTAAGTCTTTTGGAAAGTACTGTCTCGTTAGTAGCTACTGAATATACTTCGTGTGAATCACTATCACTGTGATAATGATAATGATAATGGTAATGATAATAGTATAATTATCAGTAGTAGTAGTAGTAGTAGTATTACTATCATTATTATTATTATTATTATTATTCTTCTTATTATTATTATTAATATTATTATTATTATTATTATTGCCAATATTATTATTATTATTCTTATTATTATTATTATTATTATTATCATTGTATTATTATTATCATTATTATTGTTGTTGTTGCTATCATAATCCTCATCATTATCATTAACGCCATCAAACTGCTGATAGCAAAAGAGAAACCAGAAATGCTGAAGCATCTTGTTCTTATAATGTTGATAAACTTTATGAATAAATTATCTGTGGCTTCTACACGCTGTGCCAGCAGAACTGGACTGTGGAGTCACTCGAGAAAACACTAGAAAAACACTAAGGGGTTGTTCTTTGTCATCATCGTAACAATGGACTGCCAGTGGTATTTTATTCATCAGCATTATCATCTGATCTTTGTTATCCTCGTTATCATCATTCCTTTGAAATTCCCATTCAAGGTGCCCGTGAAAAGTCTACAAAATGGAAAGTGCAAGCCTCTGGACTTCGATCTTGAGTTTTCTCCAGAAGAGACTGGAAAGAAGACTATTCATCTCACCATACTCCAAGGTTCATTGACACTTGCAGAGAAAGAGTTTACCACCTCAATAGAAGGTATGATACCAGAAGATCGACCTTGGCACGAGATTTCATCAAACTTCCAGATTTGTTTTTCAAGAAGTACTTCCTTTTCCAATTATTCGGAGCAGTTTCGAGTACTGACTTTCAGTTAACATAGAGACATACAAATAAATTCAATAATTTATATGTTTTTTTTAATTGTAGTACACCACCTATATTCTCTCATTCAGAAGAAATTGAGAAATTTCACCATCCCAAATTATGTTTTAAAAGACCAGTTTAAATGTGAAGTGAAAAGAACAAAGCCTTCCTATAGTTTCTATTTCCATTGAAAATAATATTTCAAAATATTTCCATCATGTTTTTTTTTTCTTCTTTTTCTCCCTTTTTCTGTAGCATTTGGAAATGAAAGTAGAAGTATCAAAATACATAATTAGGTTATGTTTGTTTTCTTTGTTACGGCTGTTGTAGTTGAGCCGGACTATGGAGTCGACATCACGGATACGTAAGTTTATATGGCTGTTTTACTCCTTCTTGTCACATGGTGTTCACATAATTATAGGACGTGAGTATCGGGATCCCTTTCTAGCATCAAAATATATCATTATTGGGACTTTTCCGAAATTTGTTTAAATATTTCGAATATCACACGCATATTAAATTATTCAGTATCAATTCATTCCTAAAATCATAATGCATTCTCTTCAGTTTCTGTGCATAAAAAAACAAAATTAGGAAATATTTTCGTTGCTCATATTTATTATTTTTTTTATGATTATCTCTTTTTCTCCGATGTTCATTTAGGGTAGATGTAGGGAATATGGGACCCTTGAACTATCTTGCACTGCCTGGCTGAGTGAAATTAGCCAATAGCTGGAATAGTAAAATCTGCGGCAGATTGCTGATTGAAAAAAAACTCACTGCCGGAAGGATTTTTTGAGTGAGAAAATCACTTAATATTGACAAGATAAGAAAAATGACATAGTAGAAACTGGTATAATTTCAAAATTGAGTTTTAATAGATCATAGTGGTATAAAATATTGTGGGGGAAATTTTCTGGAATTAATACATTTTGGCATAGTACTGGGGTTCGTCAAAACATGATCGTATGTGTGTCTCATGTGTACAGTGCCTATTTGCCAGGGAGTGCATTGTTTGGGGCTTGCAGATCATTGATTGGTGCAGGGAATATGGGACACCCAAAATGGCTGATGTAATGGACATAGTGGCAATGCTGATGTGTCATGAATAATTAGATAACGGGTTATATTCGTGATATTATTAATGAATGATAATACTACACACCCATTACACCATCTAATCAGTGGTGTAGCTGGTAGAGGGTGGGAATGTGCCGCTGTAATACCCCCCCCCTCCTATATATTGATGTCTGTCGTTTGAGTTAAAGCCGGCTATAGGCAGTCGGCATAACCAAATGGTATGTATGTTTTCTGGTGTGTTTTGTTTTACATATACAATGAAATTTGCTCAAGACAGTTGAGCTTTCGGTTTCAAAGGTTCTGCAACAAAAACAAGAAGAAAAAATAAAACCAGAGAGACAAGCATAAATAAACGATGAATAACTTCAGGGGAACAATAAATAAAATTCAGAACTAATATACTAAAAAATAAGAACAAAATCTACGTTTTGAGCGGGAGTTGTGGTTGATGGTTCAGTGATTCCTGCTTGTGTGTATTCCCTATACTGAAGGAAATATGGGACCATTTGCGATGACGTCATTACTTGTTATATCTGCATAACCATATATTGGATGACCTTAATTTTCTAGTACAATAAAGTATAAAAGATGAAAATTACAAATAACAAACTGTGCCTTGTCTTACTGTAGTCATTTCATGCAAATTCAGTTAATGTGCTTTAGGGTCCCATATTCCCTACATCTACCCTATCTGTCGTGCAGAGAAGGGCGATGGCAGTATGTTTCCGACAATCTTCTAGAGATCCTATCAGATGTAATCCATACAACAAGGGATGCTCAGTCTCTTGGCTATCAACTCGGTTTATCGCATTCGACTGTAGACAAATACCTCGACAGAGCAGATTCGTCTTTGAACCGTGTCTCAAAATCAGGGTTTGGTGAGATGCTCTGTGACTGGAGACGTCGGGTTCGACCCGGTGAGCAGGTGGACGAACTTCATCTGGCAATGCAAAATGCTGGGTTAGGCTTTGCAGCTGACGTCATCATGCATGGAAGTGAGTATTTCAAATCTCTTTTTACTGCTGCAGGAACTTCCTGAGATAATACTTAGCTACGGGAGAAAAGCGCGAGCTGATGGATTTAATGAGATAGTTTAGGCTAAATCAACGGTAAATCCCCCAAGAACTCGTACAAGTGGTCTTCCGTCATGCCTGACATAATTTGTTTTATCATGGATGCTACTAGATGCAGTTATAATGCTTTCTCAACATAACGTACGTGCATTTAGGAACCCCATTAATCTTACGCCGAATTAATGAGAAAAAAAATATTAGATCTTCGCCTTTTTAAATACTGTTATTAATTCCCCCTTCTTCTCCCTCTCTCCTTTTTATGTGAAATGTCAGTGAGCTACCCGTCGAGGAGCCACTTTCCACAAGTCAGACGAGCTTCGGAGTCCAGGAAGTAGGTATCCTCCAAAATACTCATCATGCCCCCTAAACCATGATAACGTGATGAATTTATTTATCAGCTTTATACAATCACTTCAAAAAAGCCTTACGTATATACGTGTTATATGATCAAATAAACAATAATTTCCGACTTAACGTTTATCATGTTTATTCTGTTTTCTGCAAAAAAAAAAGAATCATGAAATGCTAACCTATTTAGCAGTAAATGTTCCTAGAGCAATACAATTCTTTAAACTTGCGATTAACAAATACAAAATTAAAATATGTATAGAAAAATAAACATAATCTGTCAGGAGTGCAGCAGAGTCACTACTTTCATTATGAAGGCGGCCCTCAAAACTTAGCTGTTCCCAGCTCTATCGGCATTTCAAGAATGAAAATGGTTTAAACTCACAGCAGAATTCAACAGTCATCTGACACACAGACAAAATCTGAAATTGCCCAACATTCTGGAGCATTAAGCGCAATGTACCACCTGCAGAGGCAGAAACTTTACCAGAAGCCTTCCCCTTCATACTCAAAATATTGAAAAAGAAATGTTAGGACTCACCTTGTGAAACATTTACTCCAAAACAACATTGAGTATATGAATATAAAAACGACCCAAGTCCAATTTTTGGCCAAATTGAGTTCAACATGAGAAATTGTTGCTTATACATGGACTCATCTCGTGTATAAACGATAAACCCCAATTCAACCTGGAAGTGCCTGAAATAAATGACTGAAATCTAGTATGAATGGAAGAATGACCCAAGTCCAGGACTTGGGCCATTCTTATATTCATATTACAGCGCCCCCTCTCATCACTCCTTGTCTAACTTCACAGTTATGTGTGTATTGCATGTAAGCAGTACATGCCAGAGTAAAAATATGTTTACTCGCGCACGTGGGGTGTTTGTGGGTGTGTGTGTGTGAGGGAGTGTGTGTGTGCGTGTGTGTGCGTGCGCATGTTAAATGCGGGGGGGGGCATGTATGTGTGTTATGCCAACATTAAAAAAAAAAAAACCTTGCAAAACTACATGTAAGTACTATACATGTATAGCACATTTCTTTTTGGATAACCTGTCCCAAGTCCTCTAGTCCAGAGGCGTCGATTCCCCCAGTAATTTCTGAACTAAATCTATGGTAACCATATTGCATTGTGATAGTATAATAATACTATTCTCGTATCAAGAAAAATGTTATTTGTTATTTGGGGCTCGCTCGCTTCACCCCCTCGCAAAAGTTAAAAACCCTGGTGATTCATAATCTAGCCAGCAAAAGCAATTTCCCCCAAATTGGAAATGCTTCACGCTTATATACACGTGTCTATAAACATGTAGCCGAGGGCATGGCTGTACGCAAAGTAGAAGTAGAGAGGGGAGCATTTGCCGCCCCCGCCCGAAATTCTTTTTGCGTTTTGCCCCCCCCCCCCCCCTTCCCAGATAAAATTCGTTTACGGGCCTGCCAAAGTATTCATCTTCGGTGGTCGTCTAGTCTCCCCCCCCCCCCACTCCTAAAAATGGATCGACACCCCTGTCCCCCACTCTTGGCATCCAAAAGTCACACGCACATACACACCTACACCCACACCGACACACATCCTATCCAATAAACTAACATGCTAGGAGATGAGGGACATTGTACTATGTTATATATGACACAACTCTCTTATGTATTCTTTTTAGACGACCTATTACGATAGTACATTATAGCCTTTTCTTTATGATTCAAAGACTGACCGATATGATTCTAAAAATGACCCAAGTCCAACAAACAAAAGGACCCGCCCACAAGTAACGTGAAGCTTAAAGGAGAATGCAACCCAGAGATCAGTGTTCTTCCAGTGAATGAAGGAGAACAAGTAGAGTAAACAGTGAAAATCCAACAATCTGTTCAAGAGTTAGGAAGTTTAAAAGTTTGAGTAAATCCTTATTATTGGGATCCTTGAATTGCCATTTTTGCCAGTTATCGCGATGTCATCGTGGACAACTCTCCATTCATTTTGTACACAGAATTCAACATTTTCTTTATTTTCAAGAAAAATAAAAATTTGTATGATTTATTGCTTGAGTATGACATGGCTACATCAATTCTGCAAGCATTTTGGGAAGAATTATGTTAATTCTTGACTTTAAATTTCATACAAATCATTTTTTTTTTGAAATATTATGTACAAAATGAATTGAGAGTTGTCCACAATGACATCACAGATGCTGGCAAAGTTGCCAACTAAAGGATCCTCATAATAGGAATTTTACTGAAACTTTCAAAATTTATAACTCTTGAACAGATTGTCCGATTTACTCAAACTTTCCCGGTTTACTCTTCTTGGTCACCGTTATTTACTAAGAGCACACTGATGCCGGGGCTCCATTCTCCTTTAATTAAAATAAAAATTTACATTTCAGTTTTTATTTACGGTGCTGTCTTATGTATCATAGTCAAATATAATGTTATTGGACAAATTAAAAAAAATATACAGTTTTTTTTTCAATTTACTAGAAATGACCTCCCATGGACTTGGGTCGTTTTCATATTCATATAGTCTATTATTAACATGGTGTAGCTTTATTCCATTTTATTTTTATCATTTGTTAAGGTAAGAATAGGAAGAGGAATACTCATTCAGAGACAGTTGCCAAATAAATATTCAAGGATTGTGTGGTCCAGGATTCTTGTAAAACTATGAACTGACAGTCGATTCAGCCTGTCAGATAAGGTGGACGTTAACAATGTTATGCTGTAATGAGGTTTCATCCCTATACCGTGCGTCCCCCAAAAAAACTTTACACTTTTGAAATGGCTGCCAAATGAAAAATACATGATTCTGGAAGAAAAGGTTTATATGTACGGATAGCTCATGGACTCAACTTTGATATGAGACCAAAAAGGCCAAAAATAATCATGCTTGGGTGAGCACTGCTCACTTTTGTAAAGGGTATGAAAATTAGGTTGCGCAGGAATTGCACCTTTCAATTTGTGAGAGATGAGTCCTTTGGAGGTTACAGAATTGAGGGTGATATGATGAATTTATGATCAGTTGCAATCGGTTTAGGTTTGCGGAGTGAATTTATGGTTTATTAAATCAAAATTGTATGCATGAGTGAACGCGAATTGCATTCATTATTGTAGCATTGTACCTTTCCCTGGTAGACTCAGTAATGTGTTCATGGGAGTCAGAATTTGGGTGATGGTACATGTTGCAGGGGAGGTGAGATAGTGTAACTTTGTTGGCTAGATGGGATAAGGGTCAAGAGGACAGTATGCCCTCCCCCCCCCCCCCCTCTCTCTCTCTCTCTCTCTCTCTCTCTCTCTCTCTTGCTTCCTGTGTGTTGGTGCATGTCTTGACAATTCACATTCTTTGGTCTCCTCTCCAAAATATCCATACCGCCTTCCCTTATCCCTTATGAAGAGAGCAAGACTGTGCATCGAAGGAGGAGGTGGACGTGTGGACCAGTGAACTAAAAGACTTTGATTTTTAGTTTGCATCATCATTTACTTTCCCCCTTTTTTCTCTTACAAGATGGATGAAACAGTTGTAAAATTGAAATGAATGAAAATCAACTGAAAGCAAAGACTGACATGTTCATTTTACCGATTTGTGTTACACTGTACCGTTTTTCTTGTCCGAAACTCAACTGCTAAAATGACTGATTGGTTGGATAAACTTTGATTGAGTGATTGACTGAGTTATTGATTAATTATGATTGATTTATTGAATAATTCATTGATTGAAACAGCTGAATGGTGAATGAATGCTTGATTGATTAATTGATTGACTGATACATTGATTAGTTGATTGATACCTACATGTTGATTGTCTAACTTACGGATTGATTGATTGACCGATAGAATGCAATTGGCTTCAGGTGTCAATGGGTGATACCAGTCCCAGTCCAATTTTGGAAATGCAGGTAGAATTCGGGATAAGGGAATGTGGTCGAGATATTTTGGAGAGGAGACCAACGGATGTGAATTGTCAAGATATGCACAAGCACACCAGGAAGAGAGAGAGAGAGAGAGAGAGGGGGGGGGGGGAGCATACATGTCCTCTTAACCCTTATCCCATCTACCCAACCACGTCCTACGTTGCATCTCACCTCCCCTGCACCATGTACCATCACCCAATCCTGACTCCCATGAACACACCACTGAGTCTACCAGGGGTAGGTACAACGCTACAATAATGAATGCAATTCCCGTTCACTCATGCATAAAATTTTGGCTTAATAAACCATAAAATTCACTCAGCAAACCTAAACTAACTGCAACTGATCATGAATTTACGATATCACCCCAATTTTGTAACCTCCAAAGGATTTAGCTCTCACAAATTGGAAGGCGCAATTCCTGCGCAACCTAATTTTCATACCCTCTACAAAATTGAGCAGTGCTCACCCAAACATGAATTATTTTTAGCCTTTTTGGTCTTACGTGAAAGTTGAGTCCATGAGCTATCCATAAATACAAACCTTTTCTGCCAGAATCATATATTTTTTATTTGACAGGCATTTCAAAAGTGTAAAGTTTTTTCTTTTTTTGGGGGGGGGGGGGGGACACACTGTACGTACAAACACTTACATGGACGTAGAAAAGTCCATAAATTTAAAGAGAAAAACTTTTCTGAGTCTAACAGATGCATTTATATAAAAATCAATATAGCAACCAAGCTAAACCATAACCCCACGACCATATAAAAAGGTGTTGAAATTCGAGACTTGACACCTTTGACTCTTCAAAATGTACCGAAGTACATGTTAATAAGGTCTGCAAATAACATAAAAGTAAGTACTGAATAGGCAAATATTTCATTATCAACCAGGGCCAGATAATACGAACTGTGTTATCATGATTATGATCTGTAATGTAAAGTAGGTCCTTCAAGGGGACTTCTTTCGTCTCCCTCCCCTCCCCTCCAACAGTTAGGAATCACTGATTTAAAGATTTTTTTGTTTTTGTTTTTTCATTACTCATCAGCAACTACCCGAAAGATGAATTTCGGCTTCAGTCACTTCCTAAACAAGAAGCCGAGTACGCAGGTAATTATATCGATTATACACAAGTGCACCTAGTGCATACCAAAATGAAGGTAATTCTAGTTCAGATTATGAACATTCGAAGGTTATTTACTTTGCCAATTCATAGGTAGCATATACGGTGATAAACAGTAACGCATTCCGTAAACCACTGATGACTTGCATGACCGAGAACATTGCTTGTGAAGAAAACTGGTATGATTTTTTTTATCTGTCTTTTTGTTTATGTTTATGTTTATTTAATTTCCAGGAACACATAACATAATAACATAACAAATTCTCATATGAAACTTAACAATATACAATATACATAATAACATAAACAACAACCAATGCCTGGGGATTACCTAAAAGAAATAATAATTTCTGTATAAAGGCTCTCCTCATTGGTTGTTGTCATAAAATTCATACAAACACAATGGTCAGCATGTACACGAAAAGAATGTAATGAAAAGAAAGGAAAATATAAAAGGACAAGCCTAAGGCATTCGCCTGAAGACCATTAGATTATAACTGAAATCTTCAATATGCATTAATAATTGGGGGCATATCAAACAAAATATTACGTAAAGCATTTAAAAATGGCCAAACAGAAACATCAAGACATAAATCACAAGTAGAACGGGGGAGTGTATCCATAAAACGAGGGAACATATATAAGCATGTGAACTTCAAACAATTGGTTCTAGCAAATTCATGAGTAAAAGTAAGAAAATGAGTCCTTCTAAAACTAGGCTTTGGTAAAATGGTACAAGGAATATCATTAAGGCAATGCAAAACAAACAGAAAGATAAATCATTCTATTATATAAAGGCGGCAGGTCCAAAATAACTAAACGTTCATGATATGATAAAGAATTTGCCCTTTTGAAAGAAAAACAAAAACGAGTAAAGCGTCTTTGTACTGCCTCAAGTGATTGAATATGGTTCTTTTGGTAGGGCAACCAGACAGGGATGCCGTATTCTAAAATTGGGTGGCAAAGTGAACAAAATAATTTCTTTAAAATTAACGGATTTCTAGACATAACAACTCTACGTATAAATCCGCATAATCTTGAACATTTAGTGACAACACTTCTTACATGATGAGTCCAACTAAGATCATTAGAAATTATAAAACCTAAATACTGATAAGTGTTGACTTTTTCAAGAAGTTGAGAATCTATATTATAAGTGACATTAATTATTTTTCTAGATCGGGTTATGTGCATTACTTTACATTTAGAAATGTTAAGGGACATGTAATTATTTTGACACCATAGAATGATATTGGACAGATCAGATTGTAAAGTGACAACATCATTTGAATTAATAATTGAGCGATATATTACAGTGTCATCGGCATACTGCCGAATAGGTGAATCAACAAAATCAGGCAAGTCAGCAACGTATAAATTAAAAAGGATTGGGCCAATCACTGACCCGTGAGGAACCCCCGAACTGACTGGTACCCAGTCAGATCTAGCGCCCTCAAACAACACACTTTGTTTACGGTTTAAAAGAAAAGATTTAATCCAAAAAAGTACTCCACCACAAATACCGTAATTATGCAATTTGGTCAGCAGTAAATAATGATCAACTTTGTCAAAAGCTTTCGCCCAATCCAAGAAAATAACATCAATTCTGGGTGGATTAGGACGATCTAAAAGTTTTGCCCAATCAAAAAACATACTGACAGCCTGAGTATTACAAGAACGTTTGGGTAAGAACCCATGCTGTGAGTCAGGTATAATACCATATTTTACAGAGTGTTTGATTAGTCTATTTACAATGACATGCTCTAACATTTTACAAGGTACAGAGCATAAAGAAATCGGGCGATAATTTGATATTACATCACGTTTGCCAGATTTATATAATGGAACAACAAAAGCCTGATTCCAACATTGGGGAACTTTCCCTGATTTAAGGCTAATATTAAATATACGTGTAAGAATTGATACAATTGAAACATCACCAAATTTTAAAAAGTTAGGCAATATCCCATCAGGCCCTGGTGGCTTGCTACTCTTTAGACGAATAATTTCTTGCATTACTTCCTTACTAGTAACTTCAATTTTAGATAATGAGTCAATGTGCGAGTGACACTGGCAATCTTTAAGATCAAGATTGAGTAAGTTATTATCTGAGCGAGTAAAATTACCCTGAAAATGACAATTGAATGCACGAGCAATATCTATAGGAGATTCTAATAAAACATCATTATGCATAAATGTTGTCACAGTATGATTTTTGCGTTTAGTATTTACAAACGACCAAAATCTTTTGGATGTGCAGCAGAATTCATAGCCAATGTTTGGAGATAGTCATTATAAGCAGTTTTTGTAAGTTGTTTCATCTCCTTTCGCAATTGCTTAAACTTATTCCATAGGTCTTCATTTTCTTTGTTATTTATTGCTTTTCTATAAGCACGTTTCTTCTTTCTTGATAACTTGACAATATCTGAAGTAATCCATGGTGCGCGTCGTTTTCCTTTAGATTGCGTGATGGGAACGACATCTTTTACAACTGCATTTAGAACAAGTGTAAAATTATCCCAAGTTTCCTCAATATTATCCTCATTGATGAAAAGATCCCACGGAACACATTCCAGTGTGCGTTGAAAGTCTTCACGACTTGCTTTATGGAAAGCGTGAAAATTACGCGGAAGCGATTTAAATTGATTTTGAACATTAATTAAAAAATGGACTGCATCATGATCGCTGGCACCAATACCTGGACCTCTAGTGACGTCTGTAATGAGGTCATCATCGTTACAGAAAATTAAATCGAGGATGGAGTCTCGCTGATTGCTACCTTTTTTGTTGTTGTTGCTGCTGCTGCTGCTGCTGCTGCTGCTGCGAGTACTGGTAAAGAGACTGAAATCACTCATTTTAGCGTTCTATCTGAATACACAGTAAACTATTTTAAGCAACAGTACTGTTTAAATAACGGGCAAAAACGATGTTCAAGACGGTCACTCTAAAACGGTTGTTTAAACTGTTAAACAAGCAAGGTAAATTGAAATTAAAAGGCCTCTTGTTTACAATTTCAAACAAACTTTTAAAGAACAACTTTTAAACGTCTAGGTTGTTCAAATTAATTTGTTGGAATACACAGTTGCTTAAAACCTTTTTCACAACTATTGTATAGAAAATGTTGTTCAGAACAGTTGTTTAAATGTAAACATAAAACAAAAGTCCCTTAAAACAAATCTGTGTTGCTGTTTTGTTTTATATTAGGAACCTTTGACATGTTTGATGAAATCTGAATGTAGAGGAATGTAGCTATACTTTTCATGTAAATCTCAAGGCAATTACTTCAGTCACGCTTCAGTGAATATAGCCTTAATGCAAAATGGTCACTGTTTAAAGTTCACAAGCCTCATATCATAACTTTCATTCAATGATATCGGAGCAAATTTCAAATTTTAAGCGTTAGAAGGCATGCGAGTATGCGACATGAATTTTATGCGCTTCCAAACATACTAAATGACTTGTGCCTAAAATTTCACATTTGAGTGCGCGGTAGGGCAACTTGCAAAGTTGCAGGTATAATTGCCAGAATTCGAGCGGCAAGTAAACATTAAGGCCCCGTCACATATTAGCGAATCAAGCCAACGAATGCCTAGCGAAAAGCTATTTTTTTTATAGTCCAAATACGCTCAAATTCTTGGCCACAATAGAGTTCGGAAGGTGCCGTCACATATTAGCTAATTTGAGAGTATTTTAGCGTATCTGGACTATAAAAAATAGCTGTTCGCTAGGCATTCGTTGGCTCGATTCGCTAATACGTGACGGGGCCTTTAAATAGATGAATTTCATGAAATAACGACCTATGACCATCAGATTAATCTTATACCTTCTGTGAGAACCTGAACGGGAGATGTAGATAATTATTGCACGTCGCTAAAATCACTAGAAGGGAGTAACATCTTGCACAAAAAGATATATGTGTTAACTTGTGTGATATTCCTTCCATGAATTCCGACGAATTTTAGTGTAAATGTCTGAGTGAAACACAATATAACGTTCACACTAAGCGATACGCTCTGACACCTCCACGCCGACGAGCTCGGTGTAAAACACACAGCGATTCGCTGTGTGCGTGTGGGCAAATGGAATGCCCATGGCTTTTATTTGTGTGCGGGCACTGTGTGATGCTCAGTTGACAATGTTTTCTGGGTCCGAAAACTAAGTTTTGACATTTTGATTGTAAAATACACCCACACAAATGAGTTTTTATTCACTTTCCTATACATCATAACAGTTTTATGAAGCAGTTTCTGATCTCATTTGGCAATTATAATTGAATTAATGACTGATACTTTCTTGAGATTTACCAAAAGTAGATACCAGCCTTAAGGTAGCTTTGTCATCTTTAGAAAATGTGCGGACTTTACAATGGCTTATTACCTAATCTGAAAATGATTTGAATGGGGAGTACACTAGGCTTTCGAAATTGCACTTGATTTATCGGAAGTAGTATTTATCCTGTTGTACAATTTCAAATTTAAAAAAAAATAGATTCAAATTCAAGAAAATATATGCTAATTTCATATTTTCTCAATTCAAAGGATCATTATCACCAAGTAATGTGTAATTAGAAAACGTAAGTGTGCTCTATATAGTTCGTGATATCCATTATAAAATTGATATTGATATGTCCACCATTGATTTTCATCGCAGATCAGTCTGAGGGTGTTTTTGACCAGAGGGGAGGGGAACTCACGATTCCGTCACATGGACTCACTCTGTTAATCCCTCCTGGAGCACTTCCAGAGGGCATTAGTGAAAGGATCTCAGTCAAGATTCTTAACGACATCCCACCTGAAATCACTTTGAGAGATAACGAGTTGGTTGTTACTAGTGGCTTCCAGTGCCTCCCTTCAGGATTACACTTTGCTCCGGACAAACCAGTTAGATTGACGATACCCCATTGTGCCAACTTGACTGATCCAAGGAAGGTTCAGGTCGTATTATACTCCTGGAGTCATGGTAAGATATTGATTTCTTTTGAAAAACTTTACGAAACAGAGATTGTTAATGAACCGCGAGCTGTATTACTGCCCGGTAAGCAGTAGATGGCAGGTTCGAATCCCGCTGGTTCCATTTTTTTTTTCTGACTTGTGATTTTCATTATAGATCGATCTTTAACACTGGGAGTAATGCCGAAAATTTGTCTACAAATTATAAATTTCTCCCATAAAGCTTCATTTACTAAGCAACGTGACGTATTCATTTTTGTTGTTGTTGTTTTGGTCATTAACAAAAAGAAAAGATGCGCAATTTTACGGCTGTTTGTCTTAAACAAAAACAAGCAAACAAATCTCCCATGAATTAAACAAAATATGAAATATACAATTTGCATTCCAAAATGTATGTATGATGTCGTGTTATAAACGCTACCTAAGCGACTGAAAGAAGGGAAGTGTGTGTGGAATGTTATTTTTGTGTTTCGTCTGACTTTTATTACTACTTTTGGATATTTTCAACATTGTTCCACAAAAAATCGTCTGGAATTAAATATACTCGCCAATCTTTACAAATTTGGTGCTATTTTTTCTTCAAATTAGATTCCCCATCTAGGGGTAGTACACGGGTGGAATTATTGGAACTTCGCTTGTCGTTTTGTTTGTTTGTTTTTTTTCCTTTATTGGGCTTCCCTGTTTAACCTGACCAGATTAAAAGTGAAGGATACCTCATTTTTTTGAAAAATAAGAATTCGGAAAATATATTAGTATTTCATAGAATTAATATACCATATTATATATGCGCACAAACCAATATAATGTATATTATTACTATTACTTTCTCGTTTGATTTCTCTCAATATTCATGCACATGATGCATATATGCATGTATATGCATTGCATCTTTTAAATTGAGTTAAACATTTATGTATGGTTATGAAGACTGAAATACCTGTAAATGAAAAGAAAAAAGGATGCTTGCTGCTTGAACACTTATCATAAAATGAAATAATTTTGTTGTTAGATTTCGGTATTTGATTACAGGCCTGCGTTTTAAATAAACATTTACCACAAAAATTGGCCATTTAACCTTTTCAAAGCTTTGCAGCATGCAAACCTTTCATTAAATATGAATTAGATTAAACACTAGTATTCATTTAATTCTTTTATTGTGAACTATAAGTATACTCCTCGGTGAACATACTAAAAACTAGGCATAAAACCCCATCCCCCACCCCCCTCGGACTTAAAAAAAAAGAAGCCCCAGCATGTAATGTTAATTGTTTTAAAGATATCCACTGGAGTTTGTACCAGTGTTGGATTTTTTTGGGGGGATGGGTCTAAAAGCTCTTATTTCAGTCAGTTTCCCATTTAGCCGAGTTTGAGTCTCAAGTTGTGGCGAGCTGGCGCGAGCTTGAACTCGCGTAAACTCGCTTCAACTCACATGAAATTTACTAATTTTATGAGGCATGCACAAGTGATTTTACGACCCAGCATCGAGTTTACTTCGATAGCTGTACGAGTGCGATACGAGTTAACAGAGCGCAATACGAGTCACACCGAGTTTGGTATGAGTTGTGATGACCTGCATACGACTTGTACCGATCTATCAACGAGTTATCAAGACCTCGTTACGAGTGTCAAGAGCTTTATACGAGTTTCCGATGTACGACCAAAGAAGCGGGAAATGCATATTTCGTTTTTCTTTCTTTTTTTTTTTTGGGGGGGGGGAAGCTTGAATAAATTCAATTCGATTCATTTCCATTTCCAATAAAAGCAATAAAAAAATCAAACATAATCATGAGTCATTGTACAATGAATAATGACTTGAATTTATAAAACAAAGAATATACACAGCGTAACTATGTTTGGGATTCATTTCTTTATAAGAAAACGTAGTGTGGAAATCAAGGAGGGATCCCATGAAAAGAAGGGCTTGTAATGTGGATCCCTCAGATAATTTCATTTCTTTATAAGAAAACGTAGTGTGGAAATCAAGGAGGGATCCCATGAAAAGAAGGGCTTGTAATGTGGATCCCTCAGATAATTTCAAACACAGCTTATAATTCTAAAAACATATGAATAAAATTATATCTACAGAAGACGATAGGTATAGCTTTTCTGTTTTATTTCAATTTTGTTGTATATACAATAACAAATTGTAGATTCGCAATTCAAAGACTTAAGTGTTACGACTATTATCTCAGTTGCAAAAGCGAAAAGAATATAAGAAGAATGACATACATAAGAAAAGAAATAAGAATATATATGCTGTACAAAAGCATAAGAAAACGGGGAATAGGGTATTAGTATGGGAGTGCGCTTTAAAAGGATTATTGTGCCTAACATTTGTTTTTCTATTCCATTTAAGTTATCTCTACATGAAATGCTAATTTTGGGAAGGTCTCGTATCCAAGGAGAAGGTGCGCAGGACAAAAATCCGAGATAGCCCTGAAAATCACATTTTTGTCATAACTCTGCATCATCAGATGTTTTTTTTTTATAACTTGATTTGGTGTCATATCCTACGCTGATGGGTAAGGTAATCTGTTTATACAACAAGAAATACTGTCAAACCTGTAGAATTAACCCTATTTGCATCGGGGGGGGGGGGGATTATAAGGCCCTGGCCTTTAGACGATTTTCGCCGCACAATTAGATTCACACTATGCCACTTTATGACCTTTTTTCTTTCAAGCCTTGTGCATGTTTATAGCAAGTTTATGAAAATCGGTTGTACAGTTTAAACCGAGTAATGTAACCTTTTGTGACCTCATGCACTCAATGTACAAAACGAATGGAAAATTGCATTTCCTTATTCCTTTATTACCAGAAACTTTACTTTTAAGCTGTTATTACCACCTATTCCAACCGAACAGTGGTCCACATAATACCCCGAAACAGCAAACTTGAAAAAATTAATAAAATAGTTGAAAGTCACAAACATACACAAGATATTTATAAGCAAAAGAATATATAAGAATTGAAATCATTTTCTTCTTTTTTTTTCTATCTCATATTTGTTTATATCCACGTTTTGATCCAAGTTGTCCTGCGATACCTGCCTCAGAAATTTTGCACAGACCTCTAAAATCGCGTCAAGAATACAAATCAATCATTATTTTACGTAAATCTTTATTTTTTTCCCTTTGATATTCTCAAATACATATTTCGAGTTATGAAAGTTTGTTGAGATGAAAGTTCTTCTGTAGATGTAACAAATATTATTATGAAAGAAAAATGAAAGTGATTTCAGTGCTGATGTATTCTAGTGTTTCTTATCAATACCTTATGTATATTTTTGTTTTAAACTTGAACTCTTGTTATTGTTTCATGAAGTTTGTTGTTCCAGGGTATTGTCTTGACCACGATTCGGTTAGAATAGGTGATAATAACAGCTTAAAAGAAAATCTTTTTCTTCATTTTTTTTTCAAATTAAGAGGGGACCATGTCACTTTTAACGGTGATTGTTTGGGAGGTGATAATACAGGCCGCCCCTCTTATCCCAGTGTCCCCCCCCCCCCCCCTCCGATCGACACCTATGAGCCGAGGCGATATCCTATAGTTGGTTGTATGTGCACATGCGTTTAAAGTTGAATTTAAAATATGCTTTTCCCCAAAAAAATCTTTAAAAATACTTTTAGAAAAATGAAAATTACTGTGTTTTTTAATAGGCCAGCGGACAATTATGGTGCGCTCGCCATGCTCGCCCTGCACTCTGCTCATGCTCGTGCGAAACTCGCGTAGATCGATGGAAACTCGCCGTACTCGATGTAAAGTCGCACTAATCTCGTGGGCAACTCATTATGACTCGCAGCACAATCGCCTTGCTCGCACTCGACTCTTGGAAGCTCGAATAGCACTCGCGTGTTCTTGAAGGTGGCGAGTTATTACGAATTATAAAGAGTGAATTATGAGCCAATAACTCGCCAATATAACTCGGCTAATAATTCGAGCTTGTTACGAGTGATGCGAGTATATTACGAGTTTAAGCGAGTTTAAGCGAGTTCAGCCCGAGTTACAACGAGTCAGTGAAAATTTTCAAACTGTTAAAAAAAAATTGGAACTCTTCGCGACTTCAGGGAGAGTAGTGCGGAGCTGCAACGAGTTAGGCCGAGCCGTGCCTAGTTGTCGCGTGTTATCCCGAGTTACAAGAAGAGTTATAAGGGAGTTATTGCGAGTACCTCTTTATGGCAACTCGCAAAAACTCGACATAACTCACCAATATAACTCGGCTAACTGGGAACCTTATATTAGCCTGCACCATAAACACTTCGCTGTATGACAGATATGAGTTTCATGATTTCTTAACTATTTACTTCGCGAAAACAAGTGAAGTTCTCATTGGGAAATCTGTTTTGAAGTTCAATCCTTTCTGAAACTTTCATGCATATTCCCTTTTTGCGTTTATTTAACAATTTTCTGTAGTAACCAATTAAAAAAACAACATCTAAAGGGTAGTAGCGTTATAAAAGAATCCATATTTGTGTGAAAATATTTTTAAAATCTGAGCAATGAAAAACGAGGGCAACTGCAGTTCGAATATTTGTCATGTAATAAATTGAAGAGCTTGATTCCAAAAAGGAGCTAAATCCATTTTTGACGAAGATTGATTTTTTAAGTTAAATATGTGAATCTCAAACATGGGAATCAAATGCATTTTATTGTTTTTTAAAAAAGATTTTTTTAAAGATTGTTAAAATATGTTACAAATTTAGCTTTCATTCCAAAAGGAGCTAAATCCAAAACAGTTTCATTCCAAAAGGAGCTAAATCCACTAATGTCATGTAGGATTTGTTCATTTAACCACAATACCTAAAGCTATGCATTCAGATTTTTAAGCACATATTTCGGCTACCAGTCTACATCATCAATGCAAAATTTTGGCATGAGTAGGCGAGTTTAACTATTTTTATGAATAATTTTGGATTTAGCTCCTTTTGGAATAAAACATCGAAAAAATTCCTGTCATGAGGAAAGGTGGGAAATTCAATAAAAAATTAACAATTAAATTCTCAAAAAAATAAGATCAGAGAAGATGTAAAATGTTCTCTGCCAGCAATATTAATGTATTTCATGTTGAATTTCAATTGTTAAACGTGTTTAAATGTGCAGAAATTGACATTCGACTAATGTTTCATTCCAAAAGGAGCTAAATCCACGAAAATTTTAATTTAAAAAATTCATTAAAATTCAAAAAGGCCAGGTAGGTTTTTTTTTCTAATCTTTTATTACTGATCCAGTCTGACCCCTCTAAAAGCTATAACAATATAAAGATACATGGGTAAAGGGAAACTGGAGAAATAGAAAAGCGTGATTTACTCAGAAGTAGCTAGAGTGGATTTAGCTCCTTCTGGAATGAAACTCTTCAATTGTCGAAATATTCGCAATTATAATTGGTTAATTAGATTGAAAACTGAGTGCACCCTCTATAACTCTTCATTTTGATTTACATGTGCTCTCTTTCGTATGCACTGAAGGATTATAATGTGATGATGTTCTTTTCTCTCTCTCTTTCTCTCTTTCTCTTTATAAGGAGTAAACGCAGAAAGGAAACTAGAGCGAAAAGTGCTGACATCAAGAACTTGTCGGGTAACTTCTCATCACGTTGAAATTTTATTGGAGCACTTCACAAATCGATTTATTGCCTTCATTAAGGATTTGTTTCACATCAATGGTAAACTAATGTCATTCATGCCGTTTCTTCAAAGGAGGATGCCAAGTACACGATACACGGTGTTGCAGTTTCGTATGGTCAACAAGTCTCACGGAACCTCTTGGGTATGTTCCCGAAAGAAAACAATCTAACATTTAAAAGTATTACTTAACGAAGATCCAAAATTTGTCTCTTGAGCTTCATGTAGAAAACGACTTTGATCTTTGGTATTAATAACTCATTAATGAGTCAACAGCTTAATTCATTGAGCATCACCTTTTTATTAAGTATAGGGAACATCGTTTTCGGAATTTCAGTATCAAAGACCGAGCTCTTCTTTAGACTTACACACACTGAAAATTGATTAAAATAATTCATTATTCGTAAACATACAGTGTGTTCCAAAAATCATTTTCAGCAAATTGTTCAAAAAGGTCATCCAGTAAATGATTAAGCCGGAAAAATATCTGATATTTTCTATTATTAGATTACTCCGAGAAGGTCAAATTGTACCATTCCAAAAGTCTGTGGAATTTATTTCGATAAAAAACTAAAGCGTTTTGCGGTGTCTTTCCAGTTGTCAGTCCAACAAAATTTCTCCTGATTTTTTGCTTCATTACATTATTGTCTTTCAGAGGGATGTTCACGACTTCAGAGAGGACGCCATCTATCAACCCGCTAAAGATGATGACGATGAGATGAATGTCAAAGACGAAGACCTGAAGGTCACTTGCAAGCTTAATGATAGCGACACTCTTGAAGAAGTGAGAAGTAAAAATTGTGCATCAGAAGTAAAAAAAAAAAAAATGAATTTAGTTCCTTTCTTAAGAATTCATTTACATGCGCGATAGAAAAAGCCACATACAAAATATAATACTTATTCCCAAACAGGCTTACCTAGAATCACTTAAAGCCTATAAATCTCTTAGAGAACGCTTCCTCGGCGTCGACTGTTCGTGGCTCAGTCGCTTGGACGGTCGTTCGATTCCCATTCTCGTCCTTGCTATATTTTTGGCGATATTTCGTCAGAAATAGTAAAAGTATCACAGCTATTCTCGAATCCAGTCCTATTTCGCAGACCTGTTCGGGGAAAAAATGTCACGCCCCCCCCCCCCCCCCCCCCCCCCACTTCCCCCGCACGCCAAAGGCTCCAAACATAACATTCACAGCGCTTCGTTGTGTTTATGGCACAATAAAATTCCTGTTGCTTTTACGCATGTGCAGGCACTGTGTGACGCTGCGTTGACGCTGTTTTCTGGAACCGAAAACTTTAAGTTTTAACATTTTATAGTAAAATACGCCCACATAAAATGAGTTTTTATTTGGTATCCTACACGCCATAATGATTTTTATCATTGTGACGATAATTTAAAAAAATTGAAAGATACTTTTCTGAGATTAACGAAACTAGAGACCACTTTTATATGAACACTGCGTTCGGTATCAATCATGGAAATGGAAGTTCAATGTCTCCAGCTCTACAGGTCCCTGTTTATTTCAGTATTAAGATTCTATCACTTGCAAGTAACATTTTATTGTACAGCGTTCTAGAGCAGACGATTTTTTTTTTTTTTTTTTTTTTTTTGGGGGGGGGGGGGGTGGGGCTACTTGGGGCTAGGAGAATATGTGACAATGAGCGAAGCGACTGAGCGGTGGGAGGGGGATACTTCCCCCCCCCCCCCCCCCCACGGTAGCGACTTTTTGAAAATGTATATCTACTATTTTTTTTCTCATTTCCGGGTCAGCGAAGCTAGCGAGCCAATTTTTGCTTTAATCATGTTAATTGTCATTAAAATACAATCGAGAGTGACATATTAAAATGCTCTATTTGGCCACCTCGCTAGATATATCTCGCTGGAAATTTTTGTGCTGTCCAAAACCACCCTGTTCTTAAAGAGCGAACAAGGAAAAAAAAACACCCTCTACGTCGATCAAGGATATATATGCCACAAGCAAAAAATAAAATGCACCATAGGCATATAAACTATCTAAAATATGTTCGGTCACCTCACTTGCATGCCCAATTTGTTTGCCTACCCAAATAATTCTTTATCTTGCTATTATCATAAGTGAGCGCAGCGAGCAAGAAAAAAAAATATACAAAATACAATACACCTCCCTGCAGAATTTGAGGATAGTCAGACACCTCGCTGCTAAAAAAATATCATGATATTCGGGCATCTGCTGCTAGCATAAGAGTTTTTGCTGATCCAAACATCTGGTTTTTAGATTTTATGAGACTTCAAAAATTGAATGTTTCAATACAGAGGATAGGTTCAGGCGTATTGGTATTCCAATGGTTACCCCCTTCTCGTCATTTAGTAACGTACAATAATTATCGGCATATTCCATTCTATAGAGGGTATGATAGAAATAGGTTTATAATGGCCACATGACGTTTTCTCCTGTAAAATCATCTAGATTATTTTAGGTCAACTTGTAGCTCGAATCCTTGTATTTTCATGATAGAAGGGGGTTTATATACCACCTATCCCCCGGGATTCGTGCCAATGGTTCCTAAGCATGGGAAATACATGTTTGAAAAGCAGAATATAGCAGAATTATTAGAGATAGTGGTCAAAATTTCAAGCAGATGTTCTGGGAGTCACAAAGAAGAAAATTTGTTTTAGGCCTATCAAGAAAAGAGAAAGCTCAGTAAAATTGAATTTGTAGATATTGTATATTTGAAACTTTCTTATTGTATACGAGTAAAAGAAATATACAATATTAGAACAACAACAAAAAAATCATCATTTAATTCAAAAAGTTTAATCAATGTCACAAACTTTGTATCGAATCACCAGAATCTCATTGATACGACATACCACACATCGTATTTAACATGGCACCTGTAAGAATTTCAGCTAGAAAGCTCAAACTTCGTTTCAGTTATATGCCCATGTTTGCTGTTTTCGAGTGCAGGCCCCTGTGAACGATTTTTTTCAATGGGGATGCTGAGTCTCTGAGCCGCATATTAGTTTACCGCACCTTAAGCAAGCAGTGTTTCAGTATTCGGGGAACATGTAGGGGGGGGGGGGGGGTGGGTGTAAAATCTAAATTTGCCGAGAGTTATGCTGCATTCTAAGTCAAATCTAAGTACCCCCTCCCTCTCACACAAAACACAAGAATTTATTTTCAAACTATATCGCAGATCAGATATAGAATTTTATTATCTTGATGAAACATGGGTTGCGAAGTGTTTTTTTTATTAATATTTATTTTTTTTGGGGGGGGGGAATGATTTTTTTCTAGATTATATGAACCACCTTGAGCAAGCCGAAAATATGGACTTCTTGAAACTTCCTGTTAAGAAAGATCGATGTGTTATTTTGTCATCAAAATACAGTGTGGGCCAAAAGATATCTGAAGCGGACACCGGCTGAAATCCGTTTCGAGATGCGGAGGAGGGGTATAATCGAAATATTTCGCCGAAATTTCTAGGTCACACTCCAATATACACACCTTATAATAAATGGTAATAATAATATGTCTGTACTGTTCTCCCAGAGGGCCCTGCAAGAATAAAATTACCCTGGCTTTAACTTGAGCAACCGTAGCGCTTCACCTTTTCGTCCGCCCCCGCTCCCCCCCCCCCCCCACTCCCCCCACACCACCCAATTATATAGTTGTTGATTTTAAGAGCGAGCGAGCTAAAACTAACGACTTATTTTTTGTCGTCAAAATACACTCGAGGCCTTATAATATTTAAATGGCATATTTGGTCACCTCACTACCAAATATATACCTCGCTGGTCCAACTGTTTGCTGTCCCAAACCACCTTGTTTCTAAATATTACAAATTTTACAAGCGAGCGAAGTGAGCAGGGAAAACACACTCTTTCCATGATAAAGTATCATTTTGTCATCAGAATACACCACATGCCTATAAAATATCTCAAATGTATTCGGTCACCTTCTTTGCATGCCCAATTTGCTTGCCGTCCCATATACATCTAATCATTTATATGAGCGAGCGCAGCGAAAAATATATAAAAATACACCAGATGATTCTATGATGTGCATTCCCTGAGAAGAGAACTTAGTGTATCGATCTTTTCGTGCTTTATACTTTATATCAGCATCTTCTCTTCTCACACAGAATATAGGAATAATAGTCACTGTCATGGGTCATTATTTCCTGAAATTTCATCAATTTTAAGTCAACTTGCCGCTCGAATCCTTGAAACTATATGGGCCTATCTAACAATTTATGAGTAGAAGAATAGCATAAAGTTTGGATAGAGACAAGATGCAAACCTATTTCTGTACTTAAGAATAGTAATATACCCGGCACTGGTCAAAACCCTGAAAATGCGAGCGAGCGGAGCGAGCGAGCGCTTCCAGGTTTCTCTTTTTTTCATTCTCCTTTTTCCTTTCTTTTTAGATCTCTTTGACAATATCACTTCTTCAAAAAGTAGGGGGATATGTGTACACACCATCCCCACTCTCCCCAAAGTGTGTGCTTGTGGGGGGGGGGGGGGGTGTATATATACCCCATTCCCGGGATTTACGCCAGTGGAAGCGGAGTGAGTGAGCCAAAAATAGCCATTCTTGTTATAAAAGAAGTGTTATTTGGTTATAGAAAGGACCACTGTAGGCCTATAGATATCTGAATGACATGATCACCTTGCTGCCAAATATGACTTCATTTTGACACCTCGCTGGTCCAGTTGTTTGCTGACTTTTTTGACGATAGTAGTATCATTTGGTAATCGAAATACACTTAACATGTTTAGAAAATGTACATTCGGTCACCTCACTTACCGGATCTTAAGAAAATACATTTATTGTTTGTTTGTTTATTTGTTTGTTTTTGTTTGTTTGTTGTTGTTGTTTTTGCTTTCTTTGTTGCTTTCCGAAACCATCCTGAATCTAAATATCATATGAGCCAGAGCAGCGAGTGAGGAAAATATACACTTTTTGTAGGTAGAAGTGATAGTTCGTCATTAAAATACACTATGGGCCTATGAAATAATTAAATTCGGTCACCTCGCTTGCCCAATTCGATTGATTTCCCAACTATCATGTATCTAAATATTATACGAGCGAGCGCAGCGAGCGAGAAAAAACACTCCTCTTTTTTTTTTTTTGATGGTCGTCATCAAAATACGATGTAGTCCTCTATAAGGTATCTAAATACATATTCGATGACCTATCTGCAAAATATGAAGTTATTTGGGCGCCTAGCTTGCAGTCCTAAACCATTTTTGTTTCTACAAGTCAGCGAAGCGAGCTATACCGACAAAAGCTGTATTTTCTTTAGAACGTAGATTTGTCACTGAAATATAGATGACTTTCATAATGTACATCTTCCTGCATGCAGAATTCCATAATATTCGGGCATCGCGCTGCTGGAATAAGAGTGCTTGCGGCGAAAAAAATTATTTATTTCGAGCGAGAAAAAAGACTTATTGCACAGCTAAGAGCACAAAGCCCCGCGCAATGTGCGCGGAGTATAATCATCAGTGGTTCATATTTCAGTCTGTTGCTGCATAAAGAAAATTATGATATGAAAAATATGAAGATTGGATGGGAAAATAACTTATTCTGAAGGGTGTTGCTGTGTTATCCCTCATAAAAATAAGGGGGTGCTGCAGCACCCTCGCCCAAATTAGGCCCTCTGGGGGGGGGGGGGGTGCTCCGCACCCCCTCAAAAATACCCGGGGTGCTACAGCACCCCAGCCCCCCTGGCTCCCAGGGGCCTGTCCGAGTGTGAAAGACATAATACCTTCTTTAATAGTGATACACATTTTTAAATTGTAAAATGATTGAGGACCGTAGTTTAAGAGACAAAATAACATGATCATAATAAGCTGATCACGAATATTTTGGGAGAAGCTTGGCTGGACGCAGTAAGAAATATGAAAATCACAAGACCATCAATATTCAAATACGAATAAAGTCACAAAAACGTAAACAGTGACGTCAACAAGAAGTTACCATAGCAACTGTGACGAAAGCCCGCTTTTGCTCGACCAGCTATTGCTTGACGTATTTCTGCCTGAAGGGAACAAATTTTAGTCCCTCCCACCCAGCCCAGATGATAAGTATACACTGAATGCAATACTATCTGATGAGTATGTTCTATAAATTTTGCGGTGGCATGTCATGGATATATATATGAATACACATGCAGCTACAGTGTCATTGTTAGTCTATAATGTATAATGATTGTATTTGTTCTAGTCATGATCTCAATATGTGGGGTGATGAATCATGTTGAAAAATGTATAAATGAATAAACAAAATGATAAATAATTTGCTTTTAAAAAGCAAAATAAAGATTCATTTCATTCCTAAAAATATTCAGGTTGTCTGCAAATTTTCGCTTTTACATTTCTAATAACAGATCATCGAGCAGGACTTCTTCAATAAGACCAAACACACTGTCTACTTTACGATGGATTTCAACGGAAAAGCAGATGAATTGATTGTGCAGCTGAAATTAATACAGTCGAGGCTTGCGATGGGTATCAAGTTTACAACACAGTTTCTGACATCTAATGGTAAAGTTTTGAATAATAATACTGACCTTTGAAAGATATTGATTTTGATCATAATATGGGACAAGCAAACCATGTTTTCTAAACGTGTTAATTATAACATCTAACAAGTTACTGGTAATTTAAAAATGGAAAACAAGGAAAAACAAATACCAGACTTTGGAAGAGAATTCTCTCGAAGAAAACAGTGAGGTATAATGTGGCAAACCTAGAATAAGTGTCTACTGTCTTGTATCGACTGCCCCGTGGGAAATCGCTGCATAATTGTGTATTGGGGTCACCGTACGCGGGGGGGGGGGGGGCAATATTTTTATCTGCACCAAAAATTGGTGCATGGCACGTGTAAACCTTATGATAAAAATGCAGAAGAAAAAAAAAACGCTTTGAGAAGTATGGCTAGCGATTAACGCGCTATAAATTGTTTTGGAGCGCTCTTTCTGGCAGCGCTTCGTGATGGCATTTTGATTATGCACACAGTCTGTGCATCAGGAACTAGTGGCTTCGAATCTTACTTTTCTTTTCTTTATCTTTTTTGTTTTCTTAATTTTTGGTAATAGTGGTGTTTATTCCGTCAAGAAAAGTTTGAAATTGATTTTTTTATATAAAATAATTGGTAACAATGGCGTTCATTTAGTCAGAGTTATTCGAGTATAGTACCACAATCCCAACAGTTAAATATTTTTCATTCAAGTCGCTGATAATATTAAAACCTCACTTTGCAGAAAAAAAAAATACCGCACGGGGTGGGGGGGGGGGACCCCGCAACTCAGGGGATAGTCTGAACGCAGGGACTGGCCACGTTCCTTGGCGGACTCTATTTAGCTCAAATATGGAGGTGGATCATTAATAAGTCTAGCCTCCTATAACTTTTGTGGTAGCGCCCTCGAGGCTTGTTCCATCTATACACAAAAAGGTTGATTTTTAGGGTCTGATTGTGTGGACTGGACACATTTCTTTGATAGATTTCCTTCAAGTTTTTTTTTTTTTTTTACAGAGGCGTATTGTAGTCAAACCTGGACCACTATTATTTTTGGTAATGCTGTCCCCACTAGCTGTTCCGGTATTTGCAGGGCCAAAGGTAGACATTATCTTATTATTGTGTGCCCTGTACCAAGCTCATTGTTTGATCGATTATCTCCAAAGCTCGTATTGACGTGCATCTTTGGGGACACACGAGTAATTCAGGCTCCCATAGAAACATGTGTATAAATCGAAGCACTTAAGTAAAAAACACATTTGAATAACCAAAAGCAAAATCCACGGAACTTCAAAATTAAGGGCCTTATTTGGGAGCTTTTTCTGCTTAAACGAAATCAGTGAAGGCTTAACCGAGGCTAACGAACATTCTTTCCATTCCTTTATCTAATCCTCGCACGTATATATTGTTAAGGTTTTATTTTACCGCAATTTTGATTTCTTTTTTATGATCAGGAGAACCGGCCCACGCATCATCAGGTCTGGAGAGGTAAAAACTTCTTATATAAATAGGTTTGCTCTTTACAATCATGCTCAACAGCCAATCAAAAGTCAGTATTCCATGAAGAGTTACTATAATAGCAAAGTTACTATGATCGTAAGTTTTATGCAACGGGCCCCTGATATTCATCAATGCAGGAGGTGGGGGGGGGGGGGATTCCTCCAAGACGGCGGATACTCACACATAGGGGTGGTGGAGCGCCCGTGGGCGACACCGGCTATTAAAAAAAGAAACAGTTTTATTGAAGAAAAAAAATGTGGACGCTTACAAACGGTATACACAATAGCGTTCGAAGGTCGGTATACCCCCTTTTATTTTATTTTTTATCTATTTATTTTTTATTTACCCCCCCCCCCCCCCCTACATGGTGAGTCAGAAAAGAATATTACACTTTGAACTGAGCACTGGTGTTAAAAAGTGGGATTAATACATTATTTTTATATCATGTATGGATAAAGTAAAATGCTGGTTCGTAACTTTTGTTTCAATTTTGCTGTTATGTGTGAGTGCATAACTGGCATTATTTGAAAGAGAGTCAAAACCCATCTGAACCCATCTAAACCCATCTGGCTGTACCGTGATGTCATCACGACCAATATTTTATTAGGGCAGAACATTCCAAGTACAAAACGATCTTAAATTCTAAGCACATTTTCAGCGAGAATATGAGAATAGATAAGACTTTATTGTTATAACACACTTGATTTGCCATGCATGAGAAATAATATAAGTGCGAGATAGCGTAGCTAGCGAGCCTTGAAAAAAAGTAAGAAATCGGGCTTATTTTAAGAGAAAAAAGGGAGCGTACAATCTTAATTAGATGAGTTTCATGTGCTCATAGAGAATAAAGAAACAATGCAAACCTATGGAGAAAATAAGGGTGAATTACTGAGATAAAGTTAACACCCCCTGGTTAAAAGCTTTTTGGGACAAGTTAAATTCTAGAGAGTGATAAAGAACAATGAGATTTGGGCTTTACATACGGCGGGAGATTCACCAGGTAGGGATATGTCCTCAGATCAACAATGTATCTGGAATATTATAATAAGGCTTGTCAGAGGGAAATGTCAAGGAATGCTGTTCTGTGTTGCCTAAAGTGAGTAAATCCAAATCTCTGAAAATCGACAAAAACTACTTTGACCTCTTAGACTTTCTACCCAGCTTGTATGCTGTATCGAAATAAAAAAAAATATGCATGTAAATAGAAAATAGGATACTGTTCTATTACACCTTAGTAACGTAATATCATATTTTTAAAACCGTGTTAACAGAGTGACAGACAACAAACTTGAGATCCTATCGAGGCACATCCCACATGATAAATACACCGAGTTCTGTGACAAAATAGGCATCAACTTTACAGAGGCTGGAAATATCCTCGCAAGCCGTAGATCAGACTATAGAGGAGCAATCAGGGATTGCCTAGGAATATGGAAAAACAGAACACATGGTTACGTTGATGATCTCGCTGGGATTCTAAAACAAGTTAAGCTCGAGGGCATAATAAAATACATAAGATAATCACGAAATTCAAGATATGAATCTTGAAATATCACTGCCTATATAGCGGTACGAACTTTATATTCTTTAGGCCTGCTTCACATTAGCCAGATTCTCCAGAAAGTTTGAGGATCCATTGATCAAGGAAAGTTGGTAAGTCATTCCTCAAAAAATACAGTGTGTCCGAAAAAAAGGAAACTGGATTTCATGGCAGAAATTTTCACAAATCTCAGTAAATAGTTTCATTGATATTATATACAAGTATATAAAAAGCAGTGCTTCTCTTCTTCCACTTGTTGCGTCACTATTAATATTCCTGTTTCACATTACTGAATTCAAAAAAAAAGTGGAAAACGGTGGAACCAGAATTTCATGTGCACGCGCAAATTAAAAACTGTGAGTTAGTTTTTAGGTTAGTCAACTTAATTATTTTGGAAAAAAGAAACACATCAAGTAAGAATTCACAATTTTCTCTTTTACAGTGATATCTCGTGTGTAAAAATGAATGAAATATGCAGGAGAACAAGTAAAATGAAAAGATGCTTGATTTCTCCCGAATGATTCGAGTAGGGGAACCCGGGGCAAAACGGAACACGGGGCAAAAGCGAAACACGCCCATTAAAATTAATATTTATGCTGTCCTCTAAGGCTCATGCACTAAGAACACTGCCTGGATGCTACACCGGAACCGTGCAAATAAGTCAGGAATGTGTGCTTTATTTAGCAAATGTCTTACATCTGAACCAATAATTTATACAAATATATGACGTGATAAATCACTGTGCTTATGCTGAATTGTCCCGAAAGCCATATTAATTATGAATGGCCTTATGCTTACTTTATACATGGTACCAGGTCTAGCAATTATTAGCCCAAAATGACAGTGATGCATGCCGGGGGAAAAGTCCCGTGGTCAGGGTAAAGTGGAAGGGGCAGAGTGGAACACATTGTATATATTGCATTCACACATAATATCAAGTATTGCTTGATAAACCACAATAATTGCAAATAACCGCAAATTACAATTGTCCTAATGATTAAAGCTGTTACCCTTTCTTAATATAATCTTGAAAATCATGTCATGAAAATCAAGGTTTTCAGATTACTCCATTCCGCCACAAAGGAAACTGAAAATTTCAAACTATGCACGTAATAATATTGTTCAAATGATTAAGGTGTTAGCTTATCTTAACACTTTTATCTAGATTACCAGGAGATAAATGGTTTCCAGATGGGAAGTGTTCCATTTTGTCCCGAAATTCCGGGGTAAAGTGGGATTTTTCTACTTTTTTCAAGTTCATGGCTTTTAATAAAACTGGGTATTTGAGAAACATTGGTAGTGTCGTTTTTTGTGGTAGTCCTAAGGTATTATTATAAACCAGAAGTTTTGCTTTGCTCTGCTTTGTATTCCCGTTTGGCTTGACAAAGATTTTGGGCCGCTTTGCCCCGGATTCCATCTTTTATGATCTGCAGCTGACAATGAATCCACTCCTTGAATAAATATACACACACATTGAGGATAAAAAGGAAAATTAGAGAAATTAGAAATTAGATACTGTACTTGAACAGTTATAGACTTAAGAATATTTTAGTAAATATTCACTATACCTTTAAGTCTTTAGATGTATAAAGGTAAACTATTTTCTGTAAAGAGATGTCAACCATGTGAAGAAAAGCAAATAATTATTGTTAACATGGTACAGAAACAAACCATTTGTTATTTCCACTGTACATATTAAAACAATCGTTATGTAATGGTATACGAAACAGAAATATGTAAATTAACCTTACCATTTATGTATCATTTCAGCTTTTAACCATGCAATACCACAGGGACATAATGTAGTATGAAGCCTGTACGTGTAATAGTATTACCGACCACTTAACAGTTTCCCATCCCACTACAGAAAAGATTCTCAATAAGTGCCTAGAAATGTTACTGACATATGGAGAAAATACTACTTAAGAAAGTCTACTGACTTTGAAGTTCTTGAATCCACGCCAATCTGCAATGGCCGTCAGAACAATAAAGCCTTTTAGATTTTTAAAGAAAAAAAGATGGTGTCTTATTACCTTACGATTTGTCGATGAAATGATTCAAAATTTAGATAAAAATAAGCCATATTTGAAATCAAATACAATTCTAAATGATGCCGGAGATGTTAATTACCAACATTTGTATCGTTTGCAGATAAAATACAACTCCCAAAAATGTCATTTTAAAGGTATTTTTCCATGGCAGACGTTTTGTATCTTCTGCTTTCCGTGTAAAAGCTGCATATTTTGTGGACGCGCCTGTGGAGATGGCTTATACCAAAGTTGACCCTAAGCGTCTTTGAATACTATTAAAAATAACCACATTATCTTTGTCATTAAAATTGTCTGGACACTAAATTTTCAGAGATTTTCCTTAAATATATTCCGATTGTATTCGCAACTCCCGTAAAGATCACGCGCATCACGGTATCGTCGCGCAAAGGCGAAATATTGAGGTTAGCTGTGTGCGCATTAAGATTTCTCCACGCGTGCGATAGCGCATGATATACGCCTTTTCCTCCGCGTGACAAGCGCAATTAGGTCAATATGCAAAATACGATGACCCTGTGGTACACGTCCTCGTAGTCCCAAAAATAAACATTTTATGGAGAGGTCGGTAATATGACTGGTCGGCATGAGGTACACTGGTCTAACTTCAATGTACGAATGCTCTAACCTATAAAATTGTTTGATCATTAGGAGTGTCATATGGAGGATATTGACTCAAGCCCAAGTTTTCATGAATTCTGTAATGTGATTGGTCAATTTGTCTGAGAGACAATCCCGTATTTACCTCATTTAGTTTATCAAAAAGATCAAACCGGTAATATGAGCCCGTATCCCCTGTCCGATGTTTCGTTTTTGTGTTAACGTTTTGTAATGTTTTTCTATCGTTGTGCACATGCGCAGAGGCGATTTCAACCACTGGATATGAGGCCGTATTCCATGGAAGCTATAGCTTCCATACACATATAATTTATGTGTGCACACACTGCATATACAATATATGTGGTGAAGTGTGTACATCATGTTCACAGTGTATGTGTACACATACACACACAATGTATTGTGGGTGTGTATTGTATCGTATGTGTATTGTATTGTATGTGTATTGCATTGTATTGCATTGTATGTGTATTGCGTGTTGTATGTGTATTGTATTATAATTATGTGTGCAATGTGTACACTTTAAGAGATAAAAGCGTTACACCCTGCTTGTTCTTACGGAATACGGGAAATATTTACGTTATCTACAAGCAGGGTGTAACTAATAGTATTTCCATATTCCTTTTTAACAGAAGAGATAAATATTTTCTTATTAAAGAGATGAATACATTCAATTCAATATTTGGCTAAGTACTTTACCCTAAATATGATACCTAGGAGGAGGACTTGATTGGCCGGCATAGGTTTTTATACGCAGTCATCATGAGCTGCGCAGAATTATAGCGCGCTTATTTCGAGCGTAGATGCGACATGTTAATTGCGCATTGAAAATATGACGTCACAGTGACGGTAAGAATTTTGGCTTAAAGTTGGCTTACTAAAGTAAAATTCAAAGCATTGAATTGAATATGACTCGAGCAAATTTCTTAGCCGAGTAGAATACTTAGTAAAAGTTTTACTTAATCCAAGTATTGAATCGAATACCGGCCCTGGAAGACAAAAATGGATATTTATATCATGACATTGTTTGTAACGAATGTATGATATGCGCTTCTTGTAATCAAATATATTCATGCCATCAAATAATCATATGTAAATTTTTCAATTCTTAATAATCTAACTTGCATACTGAGCATGCTAAGCAGTAAGCACTACGTATATCATCTTTGGCGGTACAGTAATCACATGCCCTTATGCGTGTGCATGTGTGATATTCAGGGGAGCGTTTCATCAACATTACAGTTGTCAGATCTGACCTCTTTCCTTGATTTCGATTGGCCGAGAAGCATCGTTACTATTGCAACTGTCGGATAAAACAGACTTTGTCGGATAAAACATCCGACAAGTCCTTTCATGAAATGCTCCCCAGATGTAGTTATCAACTTTATTTGCACATCATTTGTATTGTTAATTTCTTAGCCGAGTAGAATACTTAGTAAAAGTTTTACTTAATCCAAGTATTGAATCGAATACCGGCCCTGAAAGACAAAAATGGATATTTATATCATGTTTGTAACGAATGAATGACATGCTCTTCTTGTAATCAAATGTATTCATGTCATCAAATAATCATATGTATATTTTTCAATTCTTGATAATCTAACTTGCATACTGAGCATGCTAAGCAGTAAGTACTACGTATATCATCTTTGCCGGTACAGTAATCACATACCCTTATGCGTGTGCATGTATGATATTCTGATGTAGTCATCAACTTTATTTGCACATCATTTGTATTGTTAAGCATTTCTAAAAGTGTACAGTAAAGAGGCTCAATGTTTCCTTATTTGATTGGGATTTGTTTTGTTCATTTGTGTAAATAATGTCCAGCATAGAAAATGTACTAAAACCTTTTTCCAAGCAAAAAATTGCCACTATACTCAACTATTTTTTTTACGTAACCTAAGGACGTAAATATTCATGATCACAACCCCAACGACTTTATGGGAGCTCATGAATGCAATCAAACATAGAACATTACATTATGACGCACGATGCATTAAAGATAAGTATCTTGCTATAAAACGCTTATTCTGTGAAAATTGTTTCCGATGTCTTGCAACACTATACACATTCAGTGGTATTTACAGTTCGTTTTACATTAAGTTGAATAAAGATGTCAATTTTATTGCTACATTAAATACTGACTTTCAACAAGACATAAGGCATGTCATACTATTTAAATCCCTTAAAACTGCTGTCTATTGTTTGGACTATTTTCTTAAGTCCACAATATGTTATAATATCTTTCGTGAAAATAGATTACATGTTTTGTATATACAAATTCATATGACACCTAAATAGATCCTTGTCACTTGATTGGTTGTTTGATATTGATCATTTATCCCATTTTACTATTACGTCATCATTCATGCAATCGTGGCTCCATTTACCGTTTGCAATCTTGGACCCATGCGATTTGCTCCATTTGCACGCACGCCGAGAGCCCGGTACACTGCGTACGTAAAACGCTTGCGTTTGCAGTGTGCATGCGATTATTATTATTATTATTATTATTATTATTATTATTATTATTATTATTATTATTATTATTATTAATTTATTTATTTGACAAGATTTAAAAAAAAAAAAAGCACAGGTACAGTACATCAATAGCAGCAGACAAGCATATTGACGGACAGCGTGTCATATAGGTGTCATATAAAACAAATAATGATTTTTTTTTTTTCATTCGTGCAATGGACAGAATATTTCATTCGGTGAAAGACGAAATTATTGATCCATTCAACGAGGTGCGTTCATTATTTGTAGAATATTGTATATTGTGTTCTTGTTTTTGCTACTAATTTTATGTGGTTCAAATAACATTAATAAAAGAGACTAGATGTGGAATTACTGCCATACAAAGTGAGTTTGTAATCATCATTATTTTTTTTTTATTTGAGCTTGTGTGTATGTATATGTAGTGTGGATGTGTGTGTGTGTGTACATGTTGTTTGTTGTGAGGGTGAGTGTGTGTGCATTGATGAGGGTGCGTCTTGTGTTTTGCTAGGGTTGTGTGTGTGCGTGTTTGCGTGTGTGTTTACATGTATGCATATTATTTGTAATGTCTTTTATGTAATTCTGTTATCTATTTTGTATGTTGACTGTCGTCATATCTATTTATGTTAAGTATGTAAACTGATCCTATCAGCTTTGCTGCTGATTAGTATTTTCATATACCAATAAATAAAAATAAATAAATAAAATTATTATTTTGTTTGGCGTCACCTGTGCCCGGGAGGCGACAAGCGAACTGAATCACTGTAACCCGCAGGTTTCTCCTCCCGATATAACTGATTGGGGGTGTGCAGGTGGACCAATACACCGGGATTTCCCCCTACTCTTGTATTGTATTGGATGTTACTATTATTTTTTCTTCAGTTATATATTACACAATCGTTATGATCATTACATTACAGAACATTGTTGTTGTTGTTGTTGTTTTTTTCTAAATCATGTCGATGAGAGCATCGAAGCTCAGGTTAATGCATATCAAGACTTGATACAATGATGCTTCTTCTCTTCAGAACCCTTGGTTACCAATTATCCAAAACACTTGCTGAAATAGTGGAATCCTATTTGCATACATTATTTGTTGCTATGTGGGGCTAGTTTCTTGCAAGCTTTTTATTTTTCATGGGAGACTCTTGTTCAACAGATATGCATCAAAGAAGTATACAGGTCTATCAAGACAAACGAAGGGTGAAAATGAAAATACACTGAAAGTAAATGAGAAAAATAACAGAAAGTCCAGATATATGTGTGGGGGGGGGGGGGGTGTTCCACCCACATGAACTATTTTTCTTACCTTCTGAATAGAGAATGACCCATCATTCTTAAATACACGAGGATAAAAGAAAGTTCATCAACATAATGAAAAAAGAGGTAAAGGGAAGAAAGAAAAAAAAAGGCACCATCAAATTGTCCTGCACTGTGCCAACTTTCGAGCAAGAAATATTTCTTTGCCTATGCTCGACTTAGTTTAAATGTGATTGAAATATTTGAAGAGCTTCCAAAAGATAGCCTACTACATCCATTTTTTTTTATCAAAATTGATTTTTAGCATTAACTTACTTACTTTCAACAGCTCTGTCAACTTATACTACCAAAAAGCTGAATTTCTAATTGGAAAGTTCTTTTTTAAAATGGCAGTTAAATATCAGTTCGGTTCCAAAATATACTATATCCATTTAGTTCGGTTCCGAAAAGTACTACATCCACCCAAATAAAAGAATAATCAATTGATTATAAATAAATCTGTGGACTCAGATTTTTGTAAAGGGTGGTTTTTCTATTGTATCATACAGTAGTACAGTCAGCGAAGGTATTATTCCCAACTGACATTGCTATGATAATAAACAACGTTTTTCTTAGAACTTGGATTTATGGATGTAGTACCTTTTGGAACCGAACTCTTCATGAATTTTATTCAAATATTTTATATGACAAAACTTTCCCAAATTCTTCTGCGATTCCAGCTTTGCTCGACAGCTATTTGATTTTTATAAATGGATTAAATAATAATGAAATCATTGCAGAATTTGTCGCCCTTTAACATGAAAGGGACATTCCTATGAGATTTAGCACAAACGTAATTGTACAGTTTGAGAAATTTCGTTTAAAAAAGTACTACATCTTGTTTCGGTTCCAATAGGTGCTACATCTGGTCAAATAAAAATATGATAAATTGATTACTAATAAATCTGTGCACTTACATTTTTTTAAAAGTGGTTTTACTTGTTTATCATACAGTAGTACAATCAGCGAAAGTATCATTCCAAACTGACATTGCTAACTATGATAATTACAAATTCATGTGTTTTCTCGGTCAGAACTTGGATTTATAGATGTAGTACTTTTTGGAACCGAACTCTTCATATAATTATTGATTCTTTGTGTTATGTTTGAACGCAGAAATAAATTTTCAAACAAACAAAATAAGAGCGATTGCTGATCGAGAACACCTTGTTTCTAGATTTTATGAGCGAGCAAAATGGATTTTCTTTATAATGAGAACAGGTTCAAGTGTATTGCTACTCCCAGCTCGTGGTTTTAGTAAAGTACAAATTATAAGCATCTTCTTTTCTGACAAAGGTTGTGATATAGGGATAGGCTAACAGTCACAGGCCGCTATCTCCTGAAATTCCTCCATTTTAGGTCAAGTTGGTCAACTTGCTGCTCGAATCCTTGCAGTTATACTAACATTTTATGAGGAGGAGAAATGCATAAACAATGGATAGACAGACAAGATGAAAACGTATTTCCTTTCTTTAAAATGGCATTGGTTAAGGTACTGAAACTGCGAGCGAGCGAAGCGAGTGCTTCCAGGTGTTTTACTTTTTTCATTCCTCTTTCTCCTTTCCCTTTTTTTTTTTTTACTGTATTATTTCTTTTTAAAAAGCGGGGGTATCTGTTCATACCGTCCCCCTCCCCTCTCGAAAAAGTGGGGGTAGCCTATATATATATATATATATATATATATATATATACCCCTCATCCCCCCCCCCCCCCCCCCGGGATTTACGCCAGTGTTTGAAAGTCTTAAGTGGTGTTGTTTTTTGTACATGCCATTACCCGGTTAATAACTAATTTCTTCTTTAAAAAAAGGGTATGTTATGTCTCTTTGTACCCCGAAATCAAGGGGGACATTTCCCCATGATGATTTAACTATCTCCTCCATAATACCAATGAAAAGTTTCGAATAAACATGTACGGGAGATTTTTCTAAATAAAGTAGGAATTATCGGGATCTTCTACATCGTCTATTCTAGTCCTGTCTGTGGTCTTTGTGATCTCAAATAAAAATTTTACTACTACAACCGTACGGTTTTTTTTTTTTAATTTATTTAAAATAATAATACAAATGATCGACTAAAATAATATTTATTCTTTGAAAAGTAAGGGGATATTTGTACACAGCATCCCTCTCCCTTAAAAGTGGGGGCTATATATACCTCCTACCCCCCCCCCCCCCACAAGGATTTACGCCAGTGCTTTTGTCTTTCAAAACTATACTTCTCTGGAACCAAGCTATTCATTGTCCACTGTAACATGTCAGAGTCCTGAATCAAGGGCTCTGTTCAATATACGCAAAGAGCGCCCTCTGTAGTTTAATTTTGCACTGTCATGACAATTTTGGCCGATGGAAGTTGCTGCTGCATCAGAGCTCTGACCGAATAAGATGAAGGAAGAAAAAAAGAAACGAAAAATGAGAAAATAATGAGAGAGAGAGAGAGAGGGTAGGGGGACGGCAGGAATTATCCCCTTGCGAGTTCTATAAAGTCTGGGTAAGAGATAATACCTCTACCGATTGTCAAGATGTTTGTGGGGGAGGGTAAATTTATTGGAAAAACTAGGCTATTATGCACCATAACTCGAGTTTTCTAACCATTTTGGCAACACCCTCGCTCGTGCGCTTCGTTATGAAAATAAAGATTTTACAAATTCACAAATTTAAAAATGGGTTTGTAATGAATCTTATTATAATGCTCTGATATTCAGAAAACTACACCAACTTCACTCCTTCCGGTCTAGAAAATGAAAAGGGGGAAGAATTGGCAGTCGTCTAAAATCAATTTATGTGGTGAAAATTGGGTATTGGCACTATCTGAAATTCTTGCCCCAAATCATGTCCAAAAAACTAGCTAACACTTCTCTAAGGGCAGTCATTTCCTTCAAATATTCAAAAGTCGTACTGACATACGGAATTGGTTTTATTTAAATCCATGTTTTACACCTGGTTTAAACCTCCGATTTAGATCATGGACTAAAAAAAAAACCTCTTTTGTGAATTCAGGCCCTAAAGTTTACTTGTAGTTCTAGCACGTCTAGACTGCTAGAACCACAAACGAGCTTGTGGTTCTTACAGGTTTGAAACTACAAGCGAAACTTAGTTTGGCTCAAACTACAAGCAACATTTGAAGTTGAGTTCCTTTCGTTTAAACGTATAGCTTATGTGAGATATTTCATTCAGCAGTTCAGGAAGGGTCTTCATATAGACCTGTTCAGTTTGGGTGCTGTTTTTATGCTAATGTTTAAATGGGAGGGGGGGGAGGCTTCAAGCATGTCTTACAGAGGCACTATCATCTCAGTGGACCCGACTCATTGCATAACCATTGGATCATCTTTTCTTTTTTCTTTTTTTTATGGCTGACACAAACTAAGTTGTTCTGAAACCGAATTTGTCTATAATTTGAAGTCTTGGTATACAATCAGGAGGGAAAGAATTTTCTAGATAACGTGACGTATGAGCAAATATGTGATAAATAATCAGGAACCCAGGAACTACTGTATGCACCTGCAGTGGCGCCGGAACGTTCTGATCAGACAAAAGATTGTAGAGGCAAGCCATTGTGTGTTAACAATGGCTTGCCCCTGCAATCCTTTGTCTGATCAGAACGTTCCGGCGCCCATGTGCACCTGTTGTGATCTTTCTATTGTCGCACAGACCAGTTTCGTAATACACGTACATTCAAATTATTTTAATGCAATGATCTTTCTCACCACTTTAGTACAATCCTACTGGATTCACAGATAAGAGATTACATGTATTTTGTTTCAACAGTCAGAATCCAGACTGCATTGTTGCTATGTCAGTGAGGAATTCAGTCTTTGTCACATGTCACTCAATGCATTACCCAACACCTACAGGCTTTGATGTATGCAGTCTTATTATTAGTCATGTAGTAATGTGTTTTCTTTTTTTTTTTTACCACGGGCAGACGCTCCTTGCTTCATTAGTCTGTACTCAACTTCATCTCATCCCTTCCAGAGCTTTTCCTTTTCCATCACTTTCTTCTTCTCCTTCTTCTTTTTCTTCTTCTTCTCCTCCTCCCCCTCCTCCTTCTTCTCCTTCTTCTTCTTCTTCTACTTCTTCTTCTACTTCTTCTTCTTCTTCTTCTTCTTCTTCTTCTTCTTCTTCTTCTTCTTCTTCGATACTGCCCACGCCTAAATACAGGAACCAACCAGTGTCAACTTTGCAGGTTAGCTCTCACATATATTTTCTTTTCTCTTTGTTATTTTATACTGACTCGTCTTGCTTCCTCCTTTCTATCTTTCTTTCTATACTTCATCTTTCTTTTTTCTCTCCCTCTTGTTTCATTTTCTGGACAGGAAGGGATGAAGTTGGTGTAGTTTTTTGAATATCAGAACATTATAACAAGATTCGATACAATCCCATTTTTAGATTTGTAAATTTGTATCTGTGTTTTCATATTGTTATTATAGCTAGTATTATTGTATTTTTCCTATAGCTTTGAATGTATTTTGTATTATGTTGCTTGTTTGTCACTCTGCCAGTGGAGGACAAACGTCTTTTTTGTTGTTGTTTTTATGCAGACAATAAACCACCTTGATTCTTGAATCTTGAATCTTGAAACAGAAATGTTCGTTGTGCGTACAAGAATGCTTTATATAAATTATGTAAAGTGCATTCTTTCTTTTGTAAATACAACAGCTAGCGGCATGTGAAGGTATTCATGGTGTTATGCAGCTTGTCACTTGGCCCATGAGAATCAGTCTGAATGGGACCTATTTGCTTTAGTCAGGATAAAGTAGGGTTTACAGACCTGTGAACTAATTTCACGCACGCTTTTTTTTTTATTCTTTCTGACATTGTGAGTAAGCTATGAAGTGATTTACAAGTACACTATATGATCCATGTTTAAGTTCTTTGTTCTTCTTTAATTATGATAGTTTCACTGATACCGCGGTACGTATGAAGCCAGGTATGAAGATTCTTGTATTTTTATGTTTGTTTGTTTGTTTAAAGTACCCTATATTCATGAGAATTTGTTGCTATATTTTTAATGTTTGTACATATTGATGCCACTGAAATAAAATAACAAACTAATATCCCAAACAAACAAAAAACCCACTTATTGAAACAAAGAAGTTTACAAGAGGATTACACAACCATTAGCGCAAATCCTGGGGGAGATGGGGGGGGGGGGGTGGCGTGTACAAATATCTCCCATTTTTTTTAAAGAAGAAATTATATTTCAATTAATCAGTTAGTAAAATTTTGTTAATCTGGATTTACGCCGGTGTACCCGACATAGCAATAACTAATGTATGTTCACTGGATTCGATCTATTTATTATCATAAATATGCATGACAGGTGAACTGAACAGTTGGTAACCAAGGGTTCTGGAGAGAAACTAAATTTGAATACACTAGTAAACAGGTATATTTGCATCTGTAGATTAATGCACTAGTTGTGGAAAATATTTCTCATAGTATAAAACAGGCTCCTCCGTTCAGCATGTGATGTTTCCCTACAGAAATGCTTTCCTTTACAAAGTTAATTTACATGCTGCAGTATATTCTTCAGATTTGAATGTATGATTTTTTGTTGACATTTTCCTTTAAATATTCTTAGAATATTTCCCTTGCATATAGGGTCCTTAATTCATAATAATAGCAAAATATCTATAATTAGTTTTCCATCCCCCTTTTTCGG
Organism: Echinometra lucunter; assembly: GCA_029962745.1. Taxonomy (NCBI): domain Eukaryota; kingdom Metazoa; phylum Echinodermata; class Echinoidea; order Camarodonta; family Echinometridae; genus Echinometra; species Echinometra lucunter. The sequence goes on from CM057171.1 coordinate 2,439,910, forward strand.
GGGGGGGGGTCATTTAGAATAAAGTCACGTCATATTTCTCGGTCCAGTTGCAGTCGGAGGTTTGTTAACTAAAAAGAGCGGCTAGGCGACGTAAAGGTGTTAACACTTCGATAGGCAGGTATCAGACCTAGCTGCCACCACGCCAAGGGTTAGTTAAACACCACTTGGTTAGCAAATTCAAGGAATATACCGGACGACTTTGATGTATGAGTGTGCATCAATTTATTACCATGGCCAAGAGGGCGACGCCAGGTGGCGCTACATCACTTCACATATCAGAGTTCCTGATCATACATATCACACAATAACATATACTGGCGCTGTGTAACCTCAGTACTCACTAACATGTACAGTTATTAGGAAAGATTAGCAACGATCTTCGCTAAGACTAACTAACGTTAGATCTAGCCTAACTGTTTTGGGTCTGGGCTATGTTTACATCTGAATTAGATAGTGGACCGGGTCTAACAAGTAACAACAATTATAACAGATTTGCAAAAATAAAAAGGGTGATCAGATTTAACTACTAGTCTAGTCTTCCGATGTCAACTAATGTTAAACTGGAATTTGAAATGTAACAAGTTAACTCCCAATAACACTAACATTTAGCCAGGCCAGCTAACGTCAGACATTTTCCTCACTTCACTTGACGTGGATTTGATTGCCAACATCTTTGGTACCAACGTCGTTAGTCTAATTTTAACATAGTCATTAGGCATAACTGTTACTCTTCAACTAGGTCCAAATAATATTTTCAAGCCATTAGGCAAATTTCTTCATCTAATAACAGTGAATAGGAAATATTGCTATTGAATATCATGTTGACTGATGGGGGGGGGGGGGGGTAATTCAACAGAAGAACTCGGAAGATCCATGAGTACTGCACGAATTTCTGATGACGTCTCGCCCGACACTCCGGGCAAGCTGTCAAGATCAATAGGGTTCTAGTGGCAATCAAGCCGAAATTAAAGCTCACGACAATGAAAAATGTATTGAAAGTTTGAGAGTAGACTGCCCAAAAATTTATTCATCAAAACACCTTTGCAATTTCTCAAAATGTAAATAAATACCAGTAGATCACTCACAATGTTCGGATTTCTTTTCAATATAAGTGAATTTAAGAAATTCAAGCATAATTACAGTTGTACTCACCGACAAACTTCTCCCCCTAAAATGATCATTCTGCGCGGGTGACGTCATCACAGCCAACTAAGTAGCGGAAGTGACGAAAAAGGGTCATATCTCGATCTGTTCATTTGAATATTTACCATATTCATAAGGTAGGGTCCAATCAAAATATGAGAATATCGCTGTGAGCTAAAACAAAAATGAATGATGCATGAGGAAGAATCGATATTTTCCATTTTTATGGCTATCGGAATGGCATCGGGGGCTTCGGGAACGTTCAAATGTCCCCCCCCCCCCCGGAAGTCAGATTGTAATATGCTTAAATACGCTTAGCCTGAATGGTGACGCAGTGTTATATATGCAAATGAGGAAAATCAGCGGGTGCTTCATTTCTGTCTATACGGTGTTATATGTCTATGATCGAATTCGAGTGATTTATGCCATAATGATTTTTGAAGGGGAAACTGAAAAATTAACATTTAATGTAGTTAAAAAATATTGCAGGGTACTAAAGTTTTATTTTTGAGATGCTGGGGCCGCATGCATTGCTTTTCAAATGAGACAGCCGATGTAAGGAAAAAAAAAAATCGAATTTTCAGTTTAGCACACCTCAACTTTAGTACCCTGCAATAATCAATTTATTATTATTCAGCTTGATTCAGTGTTTATTTTCCAGTTTTCCCTTCAAAAATATCAAATTATTATCATCTGCATTGCGTGCCATGTTTTATTTTTTAAGTATAACTCTTTTGCAGTCATATTAATTTGAATTTCATTGCTTATACAAAAGCATCTTGCCGATCTCAAACCCTAAATGGAACACCCGTCGACGATTCCATTCATCAGTGCTCTTACATATTAGGGGACGAACTCGGCATTACGCAGCAAAGTGCATTCCTCACTTAAGAATCTAAAACAGCCTAACATTTCATGTATTGCCAAGTTTTACATCATGAAATTTCACCACTCTCTCTTCAGTGACTACTTTACACTTTCCCATCAAATCAATGAGTGAAATAATTGTTTAGGAAGGCTAGTAAATGCAGAAATGCCCAAAATTGTTTGTCGGTCCCAGACGTAAATAATCATACCTGATTGATACACGTCTGTTAAAACCCAATTCCACAAGAACAACAACAAGCAAACGGTACTATATCATGTTTATCGCTACCGCTGTGTTCATTAAAAGATGATCTTGCAACCTCCACTTTGCGTTGGATCTCGTAATATAAATCTAGAATCTAGATCACTGGCAACAACAATTACCTGCCCCATGATGTCCTTGAAAAGGAGTGGTCTTTATGTCTTTGAATGTGGGTTGTAAAATATGACATTTTTCACTTCCTTGTTTGTAATTAATTTACCTTCTCGAAACAATGCTTTCGTTCAAGACAAGATAATTCCTCGATAAAATAAACATAATAACATGCGAAAACAATAGTAAAAAGAGAAATTATAATGGCACTCTCTTTCTCTTTGAATAAAGTCTACTTCTTAAATCTCGCTATTGAGTTATCACTTATGCACATCATTTATCAAATTTTTGGTGTTTCAGTCGCCCATCTTTCTTCTCTCACTTTCTTTCTGATCTAATATTCATAGCTTAGAAGTTAGAAAATTAGTTATTAATCACTCGTTGGGTTTATTGTTTCATCGTGAAAGGTTACAAGGGGGTGTTTCATAAAGCTGTTCTTAAAGTTACGCATGACTTTACGAACAACTGGAATATGAAGTGCTAAATGGGATGCCCAAAGTTTTTCCTAATGTTTTAACAAAGTTTGAATGCCTTTCCCACTATCTCAACTAAATTGTGGAAAGAAATATATTTCGCAATAAAAAACTTTTTGTAAACAAAGGTAATATTAATCTACATCTGCATATTTTACTTTTCACTGCGATTTATAATTGCTGAGAATCCCGTTTGGCTTGACATATTCCAGTCGTTCTTAAAGTCGTTCGTAACTTTACCATGTTTACGAACAGCTTTATGAAACACTCCCAAGGTTACAAGGTTATTTGCAATCCAGCAAACATGGCAAAGGCGTGTTGCAGGATAAGGTATGAGATCGAGTTATTTAATAAAAAATAAATCTTTTACAAGAACGAGAGAGAGGGAGAGAGAGAGAGGGGGAGGGGAGGAAGTAGACGTTTCTGCTCTTAAATACTCATCCAAACAAAATATTATAACGTTGTAGGTCATAACTATATTGAAACACAAATATAAGAACAGCATACTGGATTAAAATGGGTTTAATGATTTTGTGAGAAATATGCTGATATAATTAAATGAAGGGTTCTAGAGTTCAAGAGTTTATCTTACATTTCCAAAAACAAATAACAAATTTTGTAAAAAAAAAAAAATCAAACATACAGAACTATTCATATATCTTTTTACAATACAGGAAACGGTAAGATAATTTGAAATATACATGTAAAACAAATTAAATCTACAACAAATATTTTAGGGTTTATATGCAAAATCCGATAAACGCCATTTTTTGAAAATTTCAAAGTAAGGTCACCATCATGTAGTACAAATAAATACATTTCAAATGATGATGAGGATAATAAACCCAGGAATAATAATAACGATAAAAATAATATGTCTTGTTTATCCGGAGTAGCCTCTTCAGTACTATGTATTCTCCCAGAGGCCCCTGCAAGAATATCATTACTCATTACATATTGTTGAAGTTATGGAATAACATATATTTTCTCTTTTTTTTTCTTTGTTTTTCTTGGCCTTTGAGTGCAAATATCTCAATTTGAGAAAAAATGGATATATCGGTTTTTGCATTCAAACTCTTTATAGATATTTTTTTAATATGTAGTTCACTTACACTATATTTCATGCTGTTATTGGTTATAAAAGATGTGTTAATATAGGTTTTCCTGCAAGTTTTCGTCAAAATTTCATCCGATTTAACCGCTGCGATCATTTCGATCGAATTTAAATGACCACCGAGATCAATTCAAAAACCTAGCAAGTTCATTCAATTTCATTTTATTAGCATGCGATTTCATGATTTTCTCCTATAAAGCTGTGTTCAGATATGATGCAACTTTGTGCGGCCACTTTGAACGCGCATTAATTAACGCGTCAACGCTGAAATATTAAAGAGAGAATTCTGTCAAAAGTTACATAAACAACTCCATGACTTGTGCTAACTTTTATGAATTTGGTAGGTGTGCATTTTTTTAGCCAGGCAGCAAACCAAAATGTGTCCTGCGACATTTTTTTGGTCGCCCCATACCTCATAG
>CM057171.1:2444798-2455798 GCA_029962745.1 Echinometra lucunter
AAAAGAAAGAATGCACTTTACATAATATAAAGCATTCCTGTACGCACAACGAACATTTCTGTTTCAAAATTCAAGGTTCAAGATTCAGGATTCAAGATGATTTATTGTCTGAATAAAAAAAAAAAAAACAGGCGTACTTTCTCCATTGGCAGAGTGACAAACGAGCAACATGATACAAAATACATTCAAAGATATAGGAAAAAGTACAACAATAGTGGTTATTATAACAATAGCTATCACGGCTATAATAACAATATGAAAACACAGATACAAATTTAAAAAAAATAAAAATGGGTTCATATTGAATCTTGTTATAATGCTGACATTCACAAAACTACACAATACACCCCTTCCTGTCCAGAAAAGGAAACAAGGGAAGAAAAAGAAATAAGAGGTACAGAAAGAAAGATGGAAGCAAGACGAGGCAGTATAAAACAACAACTAGAGAGAAGAAAGTGATGGAAAAGGAAGAGCTCTTGAAGGAAAGAGATGCGGTTGAGTACAGGATATTGAAGCAAGGAGCGTCTGCCCGTGGTAAAGAAAAGACACATTACTACATGATTAATAATAAGACTTCATACATCAGTGACTGTATGGTGTTGGGTATTGCAATGAGTGAAGTGTGACATAGACTGAATTCCTCACTGACCTAGCAACAACATGAAAAATGCAGTCTGGATTCTGACTGTTGAAACAAAATAATCTCGAAACTGTGAATCCAGTAGGATTGTACTAAAGCTGTGAGCAGTGGCGACGATTTCATGTAACAAATTGGGGGGGGGGGGGCTCCGAAAATCTGTTTCAAGAAGTAAGAAGGAATGATCATTATTATGCGAGTGAGTGAAGCGAACTAGCTAAAATTAACTGCAAAAAGAAAGAAGCTGTTAACACAAAAGGAACTAAGCAGGTGTTGCAACACAGTAACATAAAGACATGGTGAAAGACAGGTTGTGGGGCAAACACAATACATGAAAAGACTGGACAGTAAAACATTTGAAACACAAAAAATATAGAGTTGACCAAAATTAGACCTTACATATACATACACTATGAACATGACCGACAGAGAAAGTGGACAAAATAAACAACCTCTCATTCTGCCCTTCACAATGGTTCGGGTAGTCAAAAGAACATCCCTTCACTTCTATTATGTTTAATCAGTAGTTCCAGGTGCATATGCATGTTACACCTGTTCCACATATTTCAGATAATAGCAGTGAAAGGATGTTCTTTTGACTACCAGAACCATTATGAAGGGTAGAATGAGGGGTTTTGTCTGCTTTCTTTGTCCGTCATGTTCATAGTGATAAGCAGAAAAAAAAAACAGCACCCAAACTGAACAAGTCTATATCAAGACCCTTCCTGAATGAAATATCTTACATAAGCTACGTTCAAACGAAAGGAACTCAACTTCAAATTTCGTTCGTATAGTTTGAGCCAAACAAATTTTCGTTTGTAGTTTCAAAACTTTAAGCGATCTGACCCGTAGTTTCAAAACTTTAAGTTTGCATATCAGTGCTTATAGTGCCAGAACCACAAGCTCGCTTGTGATTGTCGCAGTCTAGAACTACAATTCACAAAAGAGGTTTATTTTAGTCCATGATCTAAATCGGAGGTTTAAACCAGGTGCAAACCATGGACCTAAATAAACCTCTTTATTCAACTCACCTGTATGTCAGTCCCTGTCAGTACGACTTTTTTTTTTTTATTTCAAGGGAATGACTGCCCTTAGAGAAGTGTTAGCTAGGTTTTATTGGACATGTTTTGGGGGAATAATTTTAAATATCTGTCAATACCCAATTTTCACCACATAATTTGATTATAGACGATTAAATGCTATTACCCAATTTTAAACATTATGCAGTCCATTAATTAATACTTTACTTACTTCACTTTAATTCCACGATGATATAGGACACTGCCTGTTCATCGATCGTAGCTTGCGATCACAAAAGATTGTACATTTTCCTCAGCTTATCAAGTTGAGTATGAGGGAAAGGACAAAAAGTGTGTAGGAGTCATGCAGCCTATACAGGCTCATAGACAAGATCATGGTTTTTTAGACCAGTACTTATCCAGTCTATTCTTAAAGGTCGCTGAAATGTTTTGGATAATTTTGATACTCTGACAGAACAGACATGTGTAGTAAATACAGTGTGATGTCATAATATCTCGTTAGTTTACTCAGTTACTGGCTCTGCCATGTACGATGTAATAGCCGTTTCTCATTTTGCATAATCAGATGCAACTCTTAACTTGCAATTCAATGTACATTACATTCCTCAGATTTCAGCGAGGAATTTTGTCATTGTCAAATATCACATGATCAATGCAATACCGAGCACAGTACAAGCCTGAAGTATGCAGTCTTAATGATTACTGGGGCGGCGCCAGGGTATTTTGATGGTTTGGGGGGGGGGGGGAGGCAAGATGACCCATAGGTACTGATAGGTGAATATATTTTCGTTTTAAATGAAAAAAAAATAGGGGCATCATAATTATAGTTACATGTTCCAATCCCCTCTTTTCCCATGCTGTTCTTTCTTCCTTCTCCTCTCTGTTTTTGGTGGTTTTTTTTGGTCACTTGGAAAATCATAGCGCCGGCCGTGTATGATTAGTCATGGTATAATATTTTTAAACCACCTCTTTACCACGAGCACACGCTTCATACTTCAATAGTCTGTATTCAACCTCATCTCTTCCCTTCCAGAACTCTTCCTTTTCCCTCGCTCTCTTCTCTCTTCTCTCCCTTACTTAAACTTCTCTCTTTGTTATTCCATACTACCTCGTCTTATTTTCCTCTTTCCTTCTTTATTTCTTTCTTTCTGTCTTTCTTTGCCTCTTCTTTCTTTTCCCTTATCTTTCTTTTTTTCTCCCCCTCGTTTCATTTTCTGGACGGGAAGAGGTGAAGTTGGTTTACTTGTCTGAATATCAGAGCATACTAACAAGATTTAATACAGACTCATTTTTAAATTTGTGAATTTGTATTTTTATTTTCATATTGTTATTACTGGTATTATTATTATAATTACTATTGTTGTATTTTTTCCCATATCTTTGAATGTATTTTGTATTATGTCAATTGTTTGTCACTTTGTCAGTGGAGGGCATAGTTCTGTATTTTTCAATAAACCATCTTGAATCTTGTGAATTCGGGGCATTATTTTGAAACTACATAGAATCAGTTCATACGGCCTGAAACTAAGTTTAGAAACTACGATTCCTTTTATACGGTCGGAAACTACAAGATAACTACAAGATAACATAACGTTTTGAAAGTACAAGGTAGGCATGGTAGGGGGCGCGCCGACAAAAGCTCCTGCGACAAAATGCTCTTCCGACATTTGCTCTGCGACAGGTGGTACCATATCTCCAGTTCCAGTCCCTATACCACCAAAATACAATGATATATTCTTAAGACATTGGTGTAGATTCGTTTTGAGGAATGGGTGATGGAAGGATGAACGTTTGAAGGAGACAATTTAAGGACTGGTGAGGGGACGAAGCGCACGAGAGAGAGGTGTAGCAAAATTGGTTACAAATCTCGAGTTTTGGTGCATACCCCGACTTAGTTTTCCACTAAATTTAAACACACACACACATTGACACAGACAGACAGACAGACAGACACACACACACGCACACACACACACATATTATGAAGATAATGTTGCGGAGAAATTGCACTGTCAACAGCAGCTGCTTCACCTCCTCTGTGTAAATGATGATGATGATGGTACTGCTGCTGTGATGATCAATGCTAATTATTATTATGGTAAGGTTAATAATAATGCTGTCGTTGATGATGATAATGCAGATAACGATGATGAAGATAGTGATTATCATTATTATTATTGTATACGAAAGCATATGAGAGGAAAAAAAGTAGCGTAGTTTAAAACCACTACCCGGCTCTGTGTTCTAATGGTTAATGCATTTGTGTTCAAAGCTAAGGAACCGGTTTCGATTCCCGTCGGAGACATTTTTCAACCTTTGCGAACATCGAGCTTAGTATGAGTTGCGATGACCTGTGTATGACTTGTACCGATCTACCAATGGGTTATCAAGATCTTGATACGAGTGACAAGAGCTTTTTACGAAGTTCATAAGACTTAAGGAGCGGGAATTGCATATTGTTTTTCTTTCTTTTTTCCCCTTTTGCTCTATCCAAAACAAAGATGGATGCCAGAAACATTTTTTTTTCGCTCTGCGTAAAGAGTGTTGGGACACCTCGTTCCCCAAATTTTATGATATTCGGATATGTTTCTTTGTTAATTGCAAAAACCAGGTGTTTCTCGTTCTCTCTCTCTCTCTCTCTCTCTCTCTCTCTCTCTTTAATTATCAGTCAAGGAAACTCCCCACTCCCCCACATGATTTTTTTGTTACCCCCCCCCACCCCCTCCTAAACCCTCTCGCGCCGGTCGCTCCGCTCTCTCGCCGCTGGCACCACTATTTCAAATTCTTGCATCCGCCACTGCTTTGGTCTACTGCCCAACCCTGACCCTAGTCTTTATGGTCTCGTACAACTGTCGTCCATATTGCCAGAGAACCTTCCAGGCGCGAATCGGCCTTACCAGTCATCTGCGCACGCACAAATCTCGATAACCTCAACCCGAAGATACATACATATATACATACACACACACACACACACCACACACACACACACACATATATATATATATATATATATATATATATATATATATTGAGGGGCGTACTCCGTTATTTAATGAACCAAAGAAAAAATATAGAAAGGAGTGAACTCGTCAATGATTGGTTAGTGATGCGCCAGTCGCTCCACAATCGTGGGAGGGCCAAATCTACATATACATGTATCATCGAATATGCATATTATCAACATAAAAACAATCGTACGTCGTTCGTAATAAATCAACATGTTTCTGTTATAGCTAGAAGTGATCAGACGGAGGTTTCATCTCGTTTGGATAGCAAACATTATCATTACCCGACTTGTTAAATCTTTGGAGTTTGGATCAGCAGCAGTTTTTGACAACACTCAATTTCCCAGTGTGTGGTGTCATAGGCTCAGCTAGAGAAATATCAGGTACATATCATTCTTTAGAAATCACCTTTGGAAATCAATTGATTTTATATTAACCATGTTAACTATATGCCGGGGTGGGTGTGCGGTTTGCTTGTGTGTATATTGGTTTAAATCAAAGCGAAGGAAAATTGGTTTTAACATGACTATACATGTTCGCTTTTCGGAAAATGTCTTGTCATACTCGTCTGCATGACGTGTAAACATACCGTTTAATAATTTTGGAATTGATTTGTTTGATGGAAGGTTTATTTAATTAGAAATAACGACAGCTTCATGTTTAACAAAGTACATAATCGGGAACCTCCTGCAAAGCTATAGCTTGTTTGTCAGGGTTCCCTATAATGAATGAATTTACCCCCAATTTCATCAGAGTTGCATACGAATTCATGATTGACGTTCATGTTGGAACCATTTTCTCAAAACTCTCATCTCTCATGGTTTATTTTCATTCTTGAGCATTCAGTTTCATGTTATATCATTCCTTTTAAACTTTATTTCATTAAATTTAGAGAGAAATTCATTCAGTTTAACTAGGCGAAGTTGTCAATTAATTTTGCGCCAGCTGAATAGACGTTCAATTTCGTACCAAATACCAATTTCAATTTCATTTACCTGTTTATAGGTACACACCCTCGCACTTTGAAAGTTCAAATTCATTTAGCATTAGAAAGTTCTGTAGTTCAATGTAATTCACCTCTTTCACTGTTTCTAATGTAGGTTTCCCCGCCAATTTCACAAGAGTTACATTCGAATTCATGAATAGACGTTCATATTGGACCGATTTTCCTCAACTCTCCGTTCTCATGGTTCATTTTCATTTTGAAGCATTCAATTTTGTTTTATTTATTTCATTCCTTTTAAACTTTATTTCATTCAATTTAGAGAGATATTCATTCATTTTAGCGACGCGAAGTTGGCATTCAATTTCGCGCCAGCTGGATAGACGCCCAGATATGCGTTCAGTTTCGTCCCAAATTCCAAATACCAATTTCAATTTCATTTAGAGACACACACTTTCGCACTTTGAAAGTTCAAATTCATTTCATAAACCAATTTGTAGTTCAATGTAATTCTTACCGCATTCTTCACGTCATATTTAGTCTTTTCACTGTAATTGATAATATAATTTCATTTTCAATTTCAAAGTTTCATTTTCAAGGTTTATCTTACTCATACTTCAATTATTTCTTTTCTTTCTATTTTTTCCCCTTCCATATTTAGTTTCTTCCCTAAAAGTACGGATATAACATTTACACAGTCACTGACAATAAACGATAATTTTTACATGCTTTGATGACGGTTTGTCAGAGGAGTGAGAAATTTCAGTATTAAGGCAAAGGTAGTTTGCATGATTTATTCAAACAAATGAAGAGTGCAAGTATGCCGTAACGAAAAACACTGCCCAAATGCTGTAAATGCTTGTCTATTCGTGAAATTGACTTTCTTAACGTTTATCAGGGCGGAGCTCGTGGGAATTTGAATGCAAAATACGCGCATTTTTAATCTGAACGCGCTTTTTACACGTTTATGTAAGAAAATCATGAAATCGCATGCTAAGAAAATTAAATTGAATGAATTACTAGCTATCTTTTTTATCGTTGATCCTAGTGATCATTCAAATTCGTTTGAAATTGAATGATCGCATCATTAAATCGGATGCCTTTATGACAAAATTGGGCGGGAAAACCTATTATATAATTTCATTTTCATTTTAAAAGTTTATTTTAATTCCTACTTTATATATTTATTTTCTTTTCTTTATTCCTTAACAGTATGGATATAGACCTAACAATTACAAGGTAAATTAATATAAGTGTGTAAAAGCGGGGTTTTATAGACGAACTGTTGCTTTGATGCCAGTTCGTCAGAGGAATGACAAATTTCAATATAAGACAGAGGTCCCATTTCAAGTCACATAAAGGTTGCATAATTTATTCAAACAGATGAAGAGTACGAAGAACATAGCTGGAAAGCTCTGCCAAAATGCTGTAAATGCTTGCCTCTTCGTGATATTGAATTTAATGCTCATCAGGGCGGTGCTGGTGCGAATAGGAATGCATTTTACATGCATTTTTAATTTAAACGTGCTTTTTACACGTTTAAGGGCGTTCAGATATGATGTGACTTTGCGCCGCCGCATTGTGCCGCCACAATTTCTTGTGTACATGTCTATGAGGCATGGGGCGACAAAAAAAAAAGAAAGAACAAATATGTCGCCGACATGGCCGAGGCAGGACACATTTTTGTTTGCTGCCTGGCTAAGAAGAAGAAAAAAAAATGGGCAGCAGTCAAATTCATAAAAAGTTAGCGCAAAAATTGTTGTCGTGGAGTTGTTTACACAACTTTTGACAAAATTCTCTCTTTAATATTCAGAGTTGACGCGTTAATTAAAGTGATTACACAATGGTAATTTTTTTTTTTTGATATATGATCGAGAATAGAATTATAAGAGGAATAACATTAAAAATATGATGTTTTTCAATCGAAATCAATGCATTTTGGCTAATTTTCTCATAAAAAGTCAAGAGCTGACCAAAAAATTTGAGTATGAGATATGACGTCAAAGTGGGTACCCAGCTTCGCACATTGCAGTTGTGCTGCGCGCTAGACTGTACAATATGTATTATACCTTGCGCGCATTTTGCTAGAAGTGCGCGACCAGGTACCCACTTTGACGTCATTTTGACGTCAAAGTGTGTAGCCAGTTGAAACTGGGTCACAACTGAGGGGTCAAAAATATCCTGAAATCTTACCACATTTGGGGGTTTCCTTGGCAACACGACTTTTTAAAAAACTTTAGGCAGATGATTTTCTGCTAATAAAATCATGCTCTTTTAAATGAACTAACATTGTTTCAGCATTGGGTACCCCCTTTAAGGCGCGTTCATCAGCATTAGTGACGGCACAAATTGGCATCATAACTGAACGTACCTTTAGAAGAGAAAATCACGAAATCGCATGCTAATAAAATCAAATTGAATGAACTAGTTAGCTTTTTGAATGTTGATCTCGATGGTCTTCAAATTCGCTCGAAATTGAATGATCCCAGCGTTAAATCGGATGAAATCTTGACGAAGATGGGCGGGAAAACCTATAGTGACACATCTTTTATATCAGAATGAAATATACTGAAGTAAGTGAACTATATATTTAAAGAAAAATCTATGAAGAGTTTGAATGCAAAAACCGATATATCCATTTTTTCAAATTGAAATATTTGCAATTAAAGATCAAGGAGAATAGAGAAAATAAGAAAATCTATTCTATTCCTGACCATAACTTCAACAACAGGTAATGAGTAATGATATTCTTGCAGGGGCCTCTGGGAGAATAGTACATAGATGTAGTATTGAAGAGGCTACCCTAGGTAAAGAAGACATATTATTATTATCGTTATCATTATTCCCAGGTTGATTATTATTATCATTATCATTATTATTATCACAATCATTCGAAAAGTATTATTTTGTACTACATGATGGTGACCTTACTTAAAACTTTCAAAAAAAAAGCGTTTATCAGTTTTTGCATATAAACTCTTCATATATATCAACATATTTCTCATAAAATCATTAAACCCATTTCATTCAGTATGTTGTTCTAATATTTGCGATTTTAATATGGTTTTGACCTATAACGTTATAATATTTTGTTTGAAGGAGTATTTACAAGCAGAAACATCTACTTGCTTCCCCCCCCTCCTTTTCAATCTGTCTCTCGTTCTTGTAAAAGATTATCTTTATTAAAGAATTAGATCCCATACAACATTCTGCAACACGCCTTTGCTGGATTACCTGGTAACCTGGTAACCATGAAAGAATAAAACGAAGTAGTGATTAATAACTTATTTTCTAACTTCTAAACTATGAATATTAGATCAGAAAGAAAGTGAGAGAAGAAAGATGGGTGAGTGAAACACTAAAAAATTAGTAAATGATGTACATAACTCAATAGTGAGATTTAAGAAGTACTAGACTTTATTCAAAGGGAGAGAGAATGCAGTTATTCTTCTTCTTTTACTATTGCTTCGCATGTTATTCTGTTTACTTTATGTTGTCTTGAACGAGAGCTTTGTATCGAGAAGGTAAAGTGATTACAAACAAGGAAGTGAAAAATGTCCAATTTTACAGCCCACATTGAAAGATATAAAGAAACCACTCCTTTTCAAGGACTATCCGGGGAAAGAAATCGACCTACATGTATCTACATGTATCTTATAAACATCTGAGACACAGTGGAAAATCGAGATAGAATGACTGGAGAGCTTTGATGGGAAAATGTACAGTAGTTACTGAAGAGAGAGTGGTGAAATTTCATGATGTGAAATTTGACAAAACGTGAAATGTTAGGCTGTTTTAAATTCTTGAAGCAGTGTTACGTAAGGATTGCACTTTGTTACTTAATGTCCCCTAATAATGTAAGAGCACTGATGAATGGAATCGTCGAGAAGTGTTCCATTTGGCGTTTGAGATAGACAAAATCTTTTGTATAAGCAATGAAATTCAAAATGATATGTTGTCACTGCCAAAAGGATACACTTAAAAATACATGGTACACAGTGTAGATGATGCCTCATAGATGCTGTCTATCACAAAGTAGTATACAGGCAAATTATTACAATGCACTTATTTGAAACTGAATTGTGCCACAATGTGATATTTCTGAAGGGGAAACTGGAAATTTAACACTGAATTTAGCTGAATGATAATGGATTGCTGATTACAGGGTACTAAAGTTGAGGATTGTGAAACTGAAAATTCATGTTTTTTTTCCTTTTATATCTCTTACATCGGCTGTCTCATTTGAAAAGCAATGCATTCGGCCCCCGCATCTCAAAAATAACTTTTTCAGACAGCCAATGAAAGAGTTTTTTTTTTTTTAAAGGATCGAATTAGTTTCGGACTCTTTAACTCTAGTACTCTGCAATATTGCCTACTTATATTCAATATCAATTTTCAGTTTCCCCTCAAAAAATTATCATGGCATAAAGTACTCCATTTCACTTTTAGTGCACTGTAATAATTTGTCTGTAGAGTATTTTATGATAGATAGCATCTATGAAGCATCGTCCACATTGTATACCATGTGTATCCCTTCTTGCAGCCAAATTTCATGGCTCATACAAAAGCACTGTCGATCTCAAACGCTAGATGAACACTCCTAGACGTTTCAGTCATCAGAGCTCTACCTGTGAGTTTAGTGTTAAATGTTTTAGATGTTTGTAAATGTATATTTCTCTTATTTTTTAAAAGTTTATTTTATATCTAATGTATACTTTTGTATGAACTGAGTCCTCCGTTTATCAAGCCTTGGCTTTTAGGGGCTTCCAAACCATTTAGAGTATATTCATATCTTACACCTTGTCTTACATGATTTGCATTTTGATTTCCAGTGGTTGAATAAAATCGAATTGAACTGAATTCTCTCTTCATTCTCCTTTTATTCATCCGCTTTCTTACTGTAACATTTTTTTTCACTATGTACTAAATATGGCCAACGCGACGCCAAGAACGACTACTTCTACCACACTACTACTACTGCTATTAATAAAATGATGATGACAATAATAATAATAATAATAATAATAATAATAATATAATAATAATAATAATTATTATTATTATTATTATCACTATTATTATTATAACAATAATGATAATAATAATAATAATGGTAGTAATAATATATGTATGTATGTATATATATATATATATATATACACACACACACACACACACACATGTCATTTGTCAGGAAATGATACAAAAAGAAAGATTCAGATATAATCTCCAAATTGATATGAAATAATGCGTGCATAATTTTTCGGACATAACTTGGTGTAATTTCAAATTTATTCTCTCGTCCCCTCCACCCTAAATTGTCAGACTGTAAGCTTCGATCATGAATCGTGCTCTCTTTTCCAAACCAGCAA
>CM057171.1:2466373-2491373 GCA_029962745.1 Echinometra lucunter
GAAGAACTCTCGGCGACAGGTCATATGCGCCGTGAATTTCGGGGGCAAGTCGTGAAACTAACGATCTTGGTCGCGAAATTCGCGACCATGGACGCAAAATTTGCGACTTTGTGGCAAAGTTGACGACTTTGCGACTTGAAGTACGCTTCACAACAGCTCGACGACAGGTCATTTGCGCCGTGAATTTTACACCAGGGTTGTGAAATTCGCGATCAAAGATCGTAAAGTTCGCGACCAGAGTTGTCAACTTTGCGGCAAAGTCGGGAAGTTCGCGTCCAGTGTTCGCGAATTTCACGAGCAAATCGCCAATTTCACGACTAGGCAGCGAAATTCGTCTGCAACACCAAGAGTTGAGGAACATTACAGCCGGAGATGTTTATTTAGCTGGATGGAGCAACAAAGGAAAAGAGGCGATTGATTATGATGGTGATTGTGATGCTGATAACATAATGGCATAAAAACGGGGGAAAAAAATGAAAACAATATCAATGATTATGACTGGAATAATCATATAAAAAAGACAATGATTGAGGTGAAAAAAAAGGCTTTGGTTACCCGCGAAACTCCAAATTTCATCTTTATTTTTAGGCCTTTAAAAAAGAAAAAACAAGAATTGAACAAAAAATTCAGACAAACATGAAGTATGAGACCAATATGGAAAGAATACATGATGAATTTAATTGAGTTCTTATGATTGTCAATTATATGCTGTATGTGTGAAACTGTTGTGAAGCAAGATTGTAAATGTAAATATAAACAGTTATTCTTTACGGACATAATGAATAAATGAAATGAAATTAAATGAAATGAAAGAACAAGAAAATACATTGATCTAAAATGAATGGAAAGGAAACCGTTAGTAGGATCAGCACATTAGCATTATAGATACTACAGAATAATTTAATTTACTAAGGGAAGCTTCATCAGTATTAACGCTTTTCTTCCCGAAGGCCCTGCGAAATCACTATTACCCCAGCATATTGTGTACCCATTTAGTACGCCTGTGTGGGCAGAGAAATGCGCGGATACAAATTCTGTTGGAGTGATGCATGCACAAATCAAGGATCGAACCTGGAATTTATCATATGGAGTCAAAGGGATTCTGCCAACATAGAGAGCTCCCATCAATTAATATCAGGGTCTTTTTCAAGTCGAGGGGATTTAAGTTGATATAAGCCCTGTATGACAATGTTCACCCTTATCCTGTCGACGATTAATAGTTTCTACCAGGAACCATCATTGCGAGAGCCCCAACCAACATAGAGAGCTCTCACCATTCAATATCAGGTGGTTCTTTGGATTGTTGTTGTTTTTATGGGGATTACAATTTGTCTTACAATATTCACTCACCATATCCCCTTTTCTCGTCAGGGTTGTAGTCCTTGTTCTGCACACCTATTCCTTGCTCACTGCATATAGAAAATATAATGGTAAATACATGTATTAACAACGACCCCTGCACGCTGCACTTGAGAACTGTCCTTCAAGCTCTCCCCTTCGATGAAAGAATCTAGGCCTAAACACGACAGGTGGTTTAATCCTACTTTGGCAAAGGTAATTTATCTTTCATTCCGAATAAGATTTTTTCAAGACCAATGTCATATGTGCAAGGTCAATGACATCTCGACTGACAGCATTATAATGTGCTCTTCCAAAGACTTTGGAAATCATCATACAGGTTTCAGGTTTCAGGTTTCAGCTCTGCCAACCATCACCAGCAGACAGAGCACTCAAAGGAATCATCTTACCATGCAGATATCAGTCCATTTTACTGCAGGATACAGACTTTGTATTTTGCAGTAATCCATAGTATTACGGATTTGATTGTGTTATTCCGTATTCATTACAAGATACGGGAACTCGAACCACGTACCTCGTGATTTGTTGGTACCGTACACTGGGGTGGCTTTGGACAAATTTGAACTATTTATAACAATATCTTCATTATGAACAGAAGAATTCTAGGGGGTAATGTGGGGGCTGGTAAGTACCAATAAAGAGGAAATCGTGTTATATAGATTTCCCTGCAGTTTATTTTATTTCATGATTATTTTTTGGTCAAAGTTTGTCGAAAGTGACCCCGGAGTTTGGGTGACTTCGGACAACCATAAATATCCCATTGCATATTCACCTGTACAGCTAATAGTCTTAAGTAAACCTCCTTACGGGGATAAAAATAATGACTTACAAGTATAACTTGTACATACGTTTTTGTGGTGGGATTTTGGCTACAAAATTTAGCTAGGGGCATTAACAGACACTTGGTTGCACACTTTTTTCAAGATTTTGTAATTAAATTTGATATTTTGAATTCTTATAAGCCTAAATATTCAAATTAGTAAATGAACAAATTTGAAAAAAATTGAAGTTAAGCAGGGCACTGCATGAATTTTCTGTGGACCTGTTACTTGCGATTAGCACGGTTAGTAGTTGACCACCTGGTTAGCTTTGGACTACAATACAGTTCTTTTTTTAATCTTAACAACTCCAATCTGTTCAATTTTTTTCAACAGCCACCAAATAATGACTTACAAGTACAACTTGTACATGAACAAACGTTTTGTGGTGGTATTTTAGCTACAAAATTTTGCTAACAATAAATATGTAAGAACTTTCATTTTAAAGGGGCATTAACAGATACTTGGTTGCACACTTTTTTCTCAAGATTTTATAATTAGATTTGATATTTTGAATTCTTATATGCCTACATATCCAAAATATTAAATGAACAAATTTGAAAACTTGTAGTTAAACAGGGCACTGCATGAATAGTTACGTAGCTGTCGAACATTCGGTACTCCGTTGATGTCCAAAGTCACCCCGTACGTGAAGCCAAATCATGGGGTGAAATTGGACTTGACCTATTTTCAGATTTGCAAGGGTGGTCAGGTATCAAGACTATACAGGTGGGTTCATGATCCCTTTATGTCCACTATCCAGCCAGTAGGCTTGAGCTTCCATTCTTCTGTATTTCTGGAGTACCGAAAGTTCGACGGCCATAAAAATCAAGCATTTTAGGGACCATGCAAAGAAAAGTACAAAAACAATATAAGGCAATGAAATATATAAGAGCACAATAGTCATTCATAATATTCACACATTCCCCTAAAATGACATACAGAAAAAATACTGGAAATACCACAAGGAAAAGAATGTAAAATGAAACAATACTTTTTTTTCTGTTGTGTCCAAAGTCACCCCAGTTTACGGTATTATCTTTTTCACCAAAAGATACAGGGTTAAGAACCCTAACCTTGTGATCTTTTGGTATTACTTACGAATCCTTGACGCTCGTCTTGCCGGAGTGCACCACAAAGCAGATGATGATAAACACGATAAGCAGGACCAGTAGGACGGCGCCTATCACAATGCCTACGATGGCTCCAGTTGACAAACCACCGTGACGGCTTCCTTTGCTAGCTGCAGTAAAGATACGAGATAGAGATTCAGGATATTTCTGTTCCCCGATCGGGGAAGGAGCAGGAGGGGGTCATTTTTCTTTTGTTTTCAAGTTTTTATTCGCCATTCGATTGAGAGGTCAGCTCCCGTCTCCCTTCCCCTAGCAATTCAACTAATAAGGTAAACTATAAATCAGAAATATAAATCTATAGAAAAAAAATCCTTCAAAGACTGCATATTAACACACCTTACAAGAACTGTCACAGATAGACATGGTTAAAGGTTCTAAGATCTATATAATATATAAATTTATAATGTATATATTTAGAAATACCAGGAACACCCTTTGAAAAGAAATTCTTGAAATATATAACCACGGTTACATGAAAAAAAAAAAGCTCCAGCAATTGTGTCTGCAGAATTTTAGGAGGGATGGTCGTGGGAGGGGACACAACATTCTCGTGACACCCCTGGTCAAACCATGATAATACCCACATATTACCTTTGGCTTTGAATGAAGAGACGGCCAGGGTATCCCCATTTGATGAGAGAATGAGGCTGTCACTAGTAGACAGGTCAGCCACGTCCTGGGCGAGGGAATCGGCGACATCTTGTGTGGTAGCAAAAATCTCTACCTTTAATTCAGCAACCACGCTTCCAGGACTGAACGAAACAGCGGTGCAGCTCACTCTACGAAGGTCTGATCCAAGTTGTGACGACATATGATTTTCCATCTATTAATAACATAAACGGTGTTACTAATCAAAATCAGCTAGAGATAAAAAGTTATTGCTTCTAGGCCTTTCAAAGTGGACCAATCACACACGCCATGACTGTTAGCCAATATTTTATCATGTTTATTATTCAATGTAATTATCATTATCATTACCATCATTTCGAACTTACTGCTCCGCAGAATAACTCTTCAAGCATCTTGAACCGACTCGAGTCCTTGCTCTTCAAGTCATCAGTGTAAATCAGTTCTTCACCGTTAAGACTCTCACCGGTGATCCTTACTGTGACAGTACTTCCAGAAAGTTCTGTAAAGGAAGTGAAAATTAGCACTCTGGTGCATCACGTATATTGATGATTTTATGGTGAAGGCTCTTGACTTTCCTATGAGAGGTCCTGGGTTCGATCCGATGAAAAGATGGTTACCTACAAAAAGAGAAGGAGTGAGGTTCGTGGATGTTGGCGAATGTCCACATCCCTTCTCCTTTCTTCCCTTTCTTATGTTTTCTTGCCCCCCCCCCCCCCATCATTTGATTGGGAAGGAGGCACATGCCCCCTCCAGATTCCAAACATGGTTGCCACTCCGTTGATTCCAGGTGGGACACAAAGGGGAAATGAATTCCTGCGTAAAGAGAGAGAGACAACTCCAGAAAAATGACATTTACACTGCGCGGAGATCTTTAACCCTCAAACTTCAGATGGAGAGTCAAGAGAATGAGCCACTCTCCTGACTATTCCGCGAATTCTGGAAGCAACGGTGAAACATTTCGTTTGAATTATTCTTTTTATCGCTGGCAGAACCCAAAGTCAGGGGTACGAGGATATTTTGATAGAGAGAGGGCGAGATGACCCACAAGTGAGTTCATTGATAGGTTTTAAATGAACAAATACGGCTATTATTATATTATTAGGCTCACCGGTAAAAGCTGTCTCCATGGCTCTGCAGACACCACGTACTCCTCCCGTGAATCCAGTGTAACGATAGATGATGTAGTTACTGATGGTCAACGGAAAGTCTGGGTTAGTGATATTAAAGATCGGTTCTATGACGTCATTGATGAAGTCACTGGCAATGGTAGAGCACATGTCTGTATCAGTGTAGATCTCAAAGCTACTCCCAATGACGTTCCTAGCAAAGGTCCTTATAGCTTCGTTATCTTCCCCTGTGTAAGAATTGTGATTTGAAAAAAAAATAATGCGGGCTAAAAAGCCGTTAAAATAGAACTAAAAGAGTCCAGTGATATAATCACGGCGTATCTAAAGCAAGAAACCCTTATGACTACCAAGAGCAGATTAGGATCACTAATGGCCACTGAAAACGAAACGCTTTACAAAAGGAGAAACATAAGCTGATTTCCATTAAATAAATCAATTACCATAATGTATATATAAGTACATGTATATATTTTGCAGGCATGGTGCTCGTATTTTCTCGTGAAAAAGAAACAAATAAAAAAAAAAGAAGGATAAGGGAAGCAAACAACAACGCAGGGTCTAAAATCCTTAAATCCGATAAACATTACATTCACATGACGTTCTGGCTCTCGAAGTGTATCATGATCATCTAGGATATTCTGGCAATTTAAAAAGAAAATATGGAAAGGGACCTGGGGAGCATTTCATGAACAGTTTTGTCGGTGATTTTCACCGACTAATTTGCTGTCAGCCAATCAGATACAAGGATTTTCAGTAGCTTTTAACATTTGTCAGTGATTTTCACTGACAAAACTCTTCACGAAACACTCCCCAGATCAAACAACAGACAGGCCCAACTTAAGAAAAAATGCGTCTCGTGTAGCATTACGCTGGGCATCAGAAAAGCAAAAATCTTTGATGCAAGGTCTTTTTCGCCCCTGTAGATTAGGCTGTTTTTCATTCTAAGCATCATGTAAACTAAGAAACAAACAAAACAATAAAAACAAAACAAAACAGCAACCATATCTCCAAGAAAATAACAAAACAAAAAATAAATTTCCACCTGGTTCGGATAATGCTTGGTTCACGGCTTGGCAGAGACTTTCTTTATTCTCATAGCCGGCTACCTGTGATCCGATTCGCGCTGCATCCTGGATCATCTCGTAATACGGCGAAGAAGCATCTATCCCCAGCTCCTGAAGTGTACCCTCCCATTCTTGGCAGAATGGAGCTGATTGAGGAAGATACTCCACCATTAGCTCAGCATAGAATTCAGTCATTATATCGGTTACGGATTTGCTGAGAAACTGACCAACATTGGGGCAGATGGTAGACGGATCATTGATGTCGATGTTGTAGAGGTCTTTGACGGTTTTCGCAAGGACATCAATAATGCCAAAGGGATCTTCCATTTCCATTGTTGGTTGTACCTGTCGGCGCATTCTTTCACCAAGATCTCCAGAGATCAAGTTGTTGATCATCGTGGTTAGGTCGTTACAGAATCCTGTCGCGTCGAAAGCGTCTAGGTCGCGAGCTGCCTCGAGAATCGTGTCACAGACTGGCCCGTAGTCCCAGGTGTCCTCAACGAAAGACTTGAAATCAGGCACCATCGATCCAAGATCGGGCAGTATGTCCGTGCAAACGAAGGCCAGTGAGTCGATGAGTCGGTCTTGGCGCCAGATGCCTCCAGCAGCATTGATGAAGAACTCTACCGTCAGAGTAGTCCCAGGAATGAGCTGAACTGGAACAGGGTCCGGTAGGTCGACAACATCTGAAATTAGCAAAAATAAGAGAGAATTTTTTTTTTTTTTTTTTTTTTTTTTTTTACTATTCATCAAAACGATCAACCGATCGATCGACATGATGGGAAATAAAGGCTTGGTTTGCTACAGGAATATGTAAGATTCCATAAATCCCCAATGGCTTGCTCACACGAAGATAGATTCGCCTGCTGTCACCTAGGACGTCATCAGGGTTTTATGCACTCTTTTTCTACCGCATTCCTGAATAGCATCGTGCAGCATGGGATTTCAATATACTGCCATATGGGATAATTACTTCCAAAGCTTCGATTAAGGCAGAATAAAGAAGTCGAAATATCGGTCACTAACTGCAGTCCTGACGTCGGCAAATGACGCCTATTATAAACCGGGTCTTATTAATCACCGCGTATCAGGACAACTCCCTCGGTAATGGGGGAGTTGTCCATGGGGAGTTGTCATCCGGGAAAAGTGTCTTCAGGGGAGAGTTGCCCTCGTGGGAGCTGTGCTTCAGGGGGAGTTGTCAGGAGGGAATCGTATTGGGGAGTTGTCCTCCCGCGGAGATTTTCCTAAACCCAATCACCGGTGCCCAGTCATTGGATTCAGGCTTGCCAACATGTTTTTAATTTGTATTATGTTTATGTATCAGAAAGTGAATGAAGAATACCAAAATAATTACGATGAATGAGCTGCAATTAGAGAAAATATGGTAAATGTCGCCCGATCTTTCACTGTCTGTATTTTTCATTATTATTATTATTATTTTTTTTTTTGCATGTTAATTTGCATGAGATCGAAAATTCAAAGATTTTTTTTTTCTCAGTTATTCACATAACGGTTTTGCTGTTGTTCGCATCATTCTGTTAAAATTTATTTATGTATTTATTCATGATTAACTTATTCAGTTATTGAAATTTACGGACTTACTCGTGAAAGCAATCTCCACTGCATTGCAGACACCAGCAACTCCCCTGCTGAAACCAGTGTACTGATAAATCATGGAGCTCGTAATTTCAAAGGGATCAGGGTTTTCAACACGAAAGAGTGGTTCGAAGACGTCACTGATGGCGTCATTAGCCAATGAAGAACATGTATCTGCGTCCTCTGGAATAGTGAAGATGTGGGAGATGACATCCAGTAAAAATGTTCTTCTCGCCGCATGGTTATCACCTGCAAAAGACAGACATCGAGAATGAACCCTTGAAACTCTACTTCATGAGAATCTTTCAAATCGATCATCACCCGGGCCCCGTTCCATTAAGCTGGTTATTCATAAAAAAAAAAAAAAAAAAAAAAGTTGCAATAACTCTTATAAGCTACTGAAATCCTTGTATCTGAGCAAATTTGTCATAGAAATGCGGCAGTTCTAACAGATTTATGAAACGGGGCCCAGATGATTCATTTATATAAATTTAAAGAGTGGCTCAGGTATTCTGAATTTCCTTGTACAATAGCAACTGCCTTTTAAGAACTACCATTTCATCATGTGTCATATTTATGATTTCAAAGATATGAAAGATAATAAAATGATTTTTCTAAGGGGGAGATAATGTTCAATAAATATTCAATAAAAAATATCAACGTACCTTGCACAGATAATGCTTGCTGCACATTTTGACAAAGATCCTCTCTGCTGTCGTATCCTACGGCCTGTGATGCGATACGAGCACCTCTTTGGATGATAGGATAGAAGGGGGAAGAGGAATCGATACCTTCACTCTCAAAGAAACCAGCCCAGTTTTGACAGATTGGAGCTGCTTCTGGTAGAAGATAAGTCATCACCTCGGCCCCAAATTGAGAGGTAAGATTCTGAAGCGATGGTCGCAGGAAATTGTCCTTGACGTTGACGCAGATTGAATTGATTGTAGAGGGGTCGTTGATGATCATATTGATGTCGATGCCATAGAGGTCTCTGGTGACGTTGGTCAGGATTCCGATTATGCCCAGGGGATCTTCCATGGATACAGGATAATCCATAGGTAGTGGATATGCTGGATAATCATGATAATCGGTTGACGAATCTGTTTGTCTGCCATATCTGTAATAACTCGTGTCATAGTCTGGAGATAGTAAATCATTGATCATATCGACTATGTCGGTACAGAAACCTGTTGCGTCAAAGGCATCCAGATCATTTGCCGCTAGAATGAGCTGATCGCAGATGGAACCCCAGTATACACTTGTATGGTCGATATCGGGTATCATAGAGCCCAGTGACGGAAGGACATCAGTGCAAGCATAGGCCAAGGAATCAATGACACGCTCCTGCTGCCAAATACCACCAGCAGCGTTGATCAGGTAGGGTATTGTGAGACCAGTTTCGGGAATAATCTCCCCAGGCTTGTCGAATGGCTCAGGAGAGTCCTGGCCTGAAACCATGATAATCAGAAGTAAGGTTGCAAGGAGAGTGTACGCCTTCATGGTTGGTTACACCAGTAGTCTTAACACCTACATGTAAATAAGATACAAGTGTACTGACATTCTCCTCATAATAACGATACTTTCCTGCCCAACTGTCATTCAAAATGAAATGAGTTCATTTAATTAAAAAAAATATATCACTCGATTACCGGGTCTTCTGTCCATAAAAAGTGTGTAGGCCTGATAATTACGACTATAAAGAAGTGATTTTGATTTTGTATCATTCAAATTAATTTCCATTCATGATAGTATGTATGTGAAACTTATTCGTTTTCATCTGCAACTGCCAAAAGGACACTTCGAGCATCCTACATGGCTGGATGAAATAAGACAATGGCCATATCTGACAGATAAAGGTATTATGTATTTTTGTAGTTTCGTTGCTTTTTCCCCTTAGTTTTGTCAGTAACAGTTCGATCGCAGCATTGGCAGACCCACTGCTGGCACTGCCGCAGTAAACGGGGGCCCTTGATGTTTATACAGGTTTTCAGTCATTATTGATCGCCAAACTACATAATAATAATGATAATAATAATAATGTTTCTTGAGTTCAAAGTCCGTTCTGTTGACGTTTTTACCCACTGGCGACGAATTCCTTCATATTCCTTAAGCCTGCGGAAACCCTGTGTAAGGATAGCCAGACACTAGACAGCTAGTGTAGGGAGAACTGCTTCTCACACAAACAGGCTTCATGAGTCAAAGGCGAGTGAATTTCGCACTCTGTTAGCTTCCAATTTTTAAGCTTTCTCCAATTGTTGTGGCATTTGAGCACCGCACAGCTGCGACCTGAACTATCCTGATTATTCCTCATTGTAAACGTTAAGAGAAATCTGCATATATTGTTTCTCAAAAAAAAAAAAATCGAATGTACATAACGCGCTATTGACTTGTATACTATAAAAGTGCACATTGCAGTATGTTTTCCCGTCTGCTGCCCTCTCACGTTGTGGAATTGGTCTAAAAGCAAAAAATAAAGGAAAATTCACAGTCCTTCATTGGCCAAACTGATTTAGAGATTAGACAAAAAAAAAAGGAAAAAAAAAGGGAAATTGCATCTGCTGAATGTCTCTATATAGATTCGTCGACGAAATCTCCTTGATATTTTTTTCTTAGATCTTCAGATTTTCTTTTTGTTGGACAAAACACCAATCAAGGGTTGAAGTTAATTGCATGCATTTCTTGGCTACATGTAACAATACACCCTGTTAAGGACATATAGCATTCAATGTATTATATGAAGAGAGATATACAGAAAGAGGGAGAGAGAGAAAGAGAGAGGGGGGTGATAATTGATAACGTAGAAGAGTGAAAGAGAGGAACAACCAGGACAAGATCCATTCGGAGGACGAACAACTCATTACCTGCACGTGTACCAGGCCAGGTCCATCGTCTCTCTCTCTCTCTCTCTCTCTCTCTCTCTCTCTCTCTCTTTCTCTTTCTCACGTCCGATATAGAAAGCTTTCGTCATCGACGGTTGGATTGTGCTTACTATGTTATTTTACTGAATGAGTACAATGCATGCATTGTACTCATTTCACCACGAGTAGGCGTAATTGATATAAAGCAAATAGAAGACTTTGCCCAATTTAAAAAGAATTGTTATAATTCCCATCATTTGAGAGATGAGAAGCGAATTCTCAGTAAATGATTAAATACAGAGCACATTTTTGCTCTCTGCCAGGCGGATACATCCTTTTCAATGCTAAACATATTCTTTTAGTGAATCAGAAATTTGATATATTCTTTGATTTTTTTTTCTGAATCTGTAAATGATATGATTCTAACTTATTAATTTTGTATGTTAGGGGTTCCATTGGAAATAATCTCTAGAGCTGTCGTGGGTTATCCTGGTTTTTTTTTAAATCTTTCTTTGACTATTCTATTTGTTGTCGTATGTTCGAGGCTTGGCGAATATTCAAATCAAGCAATTTGTTGGCTTTCCTTTCATTTTCTCATCACAAGTTGCGTACTTGGCTTGAGTCTAGATGATCCACACTTAATTGCAGGGTGATGTTCTTGAAACACTTTTTTTTTCTTTTTTAAGTTTTGAACAAATAAATATTGGAAAAAAGGGAATGTGTTCTATTCGCAATCTGTATTCACGTCAGGATAACACTTTTTAAAACCAATACTAATAACAGTGATAGCAGTAATATTTGTGGTAATAATGGTAATAATGATGATAGCCTATTATAGCAATTATTCTTTTCACTATCATTACAATCATAATTGACTTTATAAACATGTTTATAATGTAAATTACCATATATTACCATTATATACATGTTCATAATGTAAATTACCATTATAATCATCATTATCAAAACACTTTTACTACTGATACTACTACTACTACTACTGCTGCTGCTGCTGCTGCTACTACTATTTAAAAACGGAGAACCGCTTTCGAATATTGCATCATACTTTTGAAAAAAAAGTTTCACAGGTTTAGAAAAAAAGTGATGACTTAATCCACATGTTTTCTCTTCTCTTAAAAACCCTGTTTTCACGATTTTTACCTTTTCACGATTTGGCTTTTGTCACAGAATGTATCATCACTAGAGCGTTCCAACAGCCAAAGACAAATCATCGTGTTAAAGTGGTTAGTAAAATTTCATTATCAATTCATGCCCATACGGTCTACACATTCCTCACAGCAGGTTACTATCGCTGAAATACAAATGAAAGATGGCACAATACTTGGCGGCAGTGTTTTCATATTCTAATTCAATTTCATAGAAATGTTTTGCAGGAAAAAATACATTCTAGACAGTACAAAGTCCCCCGGGGGGAGGGGGGCACTCGACCCGAAAAGTGACGGGGATGTGCCGTGGGCGAGACAAAAAAACGGGAGCTTAGGAACGGGCTTCGGAACGACAGATATTTGTGAAAACGGGGGTCTTTGGAACGGTTCGCCTGTGTGTGATTGCGTATGTATCCCTATGGAAACGGGCATGCGTGCATGCAGTACTCTCGCGCAGAGGCGATGGTCGGACAGCGCGCGCTGTCTGGCCTACGTGCGAAACGGTGCGGGCCGCTTTTCACACACACACACACACACACAAAAAAAAAAAAAAAAAATGAAGCTCATTAAACGGGGCGATGCGGCCGGAACGGCGAAACGAAAAACATGCTGCTTTGGAACGGATTTATTTCTTCCTTCTTTTTCTCGATAAGAATAAAATGCTATGCTTTGGAACGGAAATCGACGCCTGAAAAAGGGGGTCGTCAAAGCGGCACGTCCCCGTACCGCAATATATGTGAGTGCCCCCCCCCCCGAAATACTGTCACATCCCGTACGCTAAAAATATGCTAAGTGGGCCGACAAAATGGCTGGCTTTGACCTTTATGCGGCATGTTATTCTGATTCTGATGATGAAAGTAATCCCACACTTCAGGAATTCTAAAATTTCAGGTTAATCGTGCCCAATTTAGTTACCTTTTTTATCTCGTAATATCCTCACCTTTAGATACAATGTTCAGCAAGCTGATCCGAACTGCTTTCTCTTGCTGCCTCCTTGAAGGCCTATCTGCAATATTGTCACTTAGTAATGAGGTTTCACAAATTACCGACACACCCCAAAAAACAAGGCTATGGGTGGACGACTCGACACAATGCGTTATTTTTTAGACAAGTCATGATTAGCATGCATTGGAGAGAATTCATATATCATGCGTCGATACGAATAGCTCAAAGACACAGACAAAAAGGCACGCAACACATAAAGTATACGCACCGGCGGACACACGTCACTCTGTTCACTGCGAAATATTGCTTTTGTTCGTGCCCCAGTAATATTAGGGAGCTTTCGCTAACATGACGGGAACGTTAATTTTACGTGTGCAAAATTTTGTACTGCGCATACTCAAATCCCCCAAACTCTCCGTCCCGCTAAAATCGAGAACGGCTTTCAGCCAAAATAACGTCTGTTTTCTAGTGTACAGATATCAGTGATGTGTATACGCGTAGCGTCCCCGTATCACCGAACGAAGAGCAAAAGCTCCAAAACATTGTCCGTATCTTTTATTGCTGCTGCGTCCTTGAGGAACGTTCCCGTCGAGACCGCGGTAGCTAGCAATCCACAGTACAGACTGGATAATATGGTGGTCCTGAAGTATGCTCGACAACAGGTCATGTGCGCAGTGAATTTCGCGTCGCGGGTCATGAATTTCGCGTCCTAGGTCATAAATTTCGCGTCTCGGGTCACGAATTTTGCGCTGAACGCAATTTTGCATCCAATGGCTGCGAAAGTCGCACATGACCTGTTGTTGAGCGTACTTCAGAGCCACCGTATAATACTGGCACACGCCAAGAGCTCAACACCCACGAGTCCCACGGCCCACGAGTCATACGGCCCACAAGCTCGATATACGTGGTCCTAATTGACGTTATATCGAACTCGTAGGCCTAATTTGCCTACTGTCAGGGCTTGTGGGCATATTAAAATTAAACATTGTCGAACTCCTGAGTCTATCTTACTTTAGTGTCTAGCTCATGGGCTGTGTGTAACTCATGGACCTTTTTTTCATTGTCTAGCTCATGGGCCGTATGACTCGTGGGTGTCGATCTCGCGGGATGACCCCTTGAATAAGAACATTACATTACAAAGAACAGGCAACAACTGGTCTGTTTTTGATTGGTGTAGAGTCACCAAAACGATCGTTGGTTTGGACAAGGGGACGTGTATGGTAGATGCGTACAGTCTGACAAATTGGGAGGGGGGGGGGGGAGGTAGAAGACTAGAGACAAAATCTAATTTATTATACCTAATTATGCAGAAAAACTGATCATTGCTTTTGCACACATTATTTTCATTTTGGAGTTTTTGTTTGCATATATATCTTTTTGTACCATTTTATACATGAAAAATGTTCATGGTGTATAAAGCCTCAGTTTATGATCCCATCGATCTACGTAAACATAGTAAAGGAGTAAAATGATGCACACATTTTAAATTTCCTAACTGAATTTTTGTTCCATTTTCATACAGGACGTGCGATATTGTTTATAAAGAATGCGTCATGATAATCGAAATAACAAACGCTGACATTTTTTCCCCGATGGACCTTGTGGCAGATCAGCCTTGTGCTAAATTATCAAATAAATTCTTCTATTTCTACTACTGCTGCTACTGCTGCTACTACTATACCGCTGCTACTATTACTACTACTACCACCACCACCACTACCACTACCACTACCACTACTACTGCTTCTACTAATACTACTACTACTACTTGCACTACTACTACTACTACTGCTGCTGCTGCTGCTTCTACTACTACTACTTGCACTACTACTACTACTACTACTACTACTACTACTACTACTACTACTACCACTACTACTACTACTACTACCACTACTACCACTACTACTGCTACTACCACCACTGCTACTACTACTACTACTGCTTCTACTACTACTACTACTACTACTACTACTACTACTACTACTTTTTTATTTATTTTTTTTTTTATTTATTGGTATATGAAAATACTGATCAGCAGCAAAGCTGATAGGATCAGTTTACATACTTAACATAAATAGATATGACGACAGTCAACATACTACTACTACTACCACTGCAACTTCTACTATTACTACTACTACTACTACTACTACTACTACTACTACTACTACTACTACTTCTACTACTACTACTACTGCTGCTACTACTACTACTACTACTACTACTACATGTACTACTTGCACTACTACTACTACTTCTACTACTACTACTACTACTACTACTGCTGCTACTACTACTACTACTACTACTACTACTACTACTACTACTACTACATGGACTACTACTACTACGACTCACAAACGGGGGGGGGGGGGGGGGGGGAGTGAAACGCCTTCTTGCATTTATCTCTGTCTGAATCCTATTTTCGTGACATTTCATACACGAACATACACGTACATGCCTGGTCTATACTGACGCGAATGATGATAAAGTCTACCATTGGTAGCTCAAACAAAGGGAAATTCACATGACCTTGGCGACGCGTTGCAACGAACACGCCGACCCGTGAGATCTAGTTTCAACCAAGTGCGAAACAATATTGTGATTAGGAAAGACCGAGGTCGTTTATGCATACAGTCGGCCATTATAAAAAAAGAACAAATAGGCGGCATACATTTCATATCATTTAGATAAGATACACCACTCACACTTCTCTTGGAGTAAATCTGATATTCCAAGTATAGGCCTAAGTTTCTTATCATTCAAGGGTTAGCTCCGTGCACATTTTATTTATTTTTTTTTTTTTGGGGGGGGGGACACTTCAGTCTGAGTCCAACAACAAACAAAAATCAAAACAAAAACAAACAAAGCCGGCTTTGAGATTTTTTTTCCTTGTTATAGGATTCCGGTGTATCATAAATGCACGAGAATAGCTTAACATTTTATTTTTAATGCCTGTTAGGTCAGGGATTGTGCGCCCCCTAACGTTTCAACGCATATTTCCGGCCTTCCACGTTTATGCTTCCCCACATACCGTCTTTTTCTCACCCCTCCCGTTTCTTTCTTTCTTTCTTTCTCTCTACCCCTATTCCCCTCTTTTCTCCTTCCCATCTCTCTATCAGTTTTTATCTACATTATTCCTTTACTTGGTAGGTCTTGGATAAACGGATTGCATTTTTAAACACTTGAAAACACAAAGAAATAAATATGCATATCAGACGTATGAAACTGACACTAAAATGACTTTATTTTTGGTAATAACCTTCTAAAAAATATTTTTTGAAATGTTCTTAGAACTATACTCAATGCAATTTAAGTACAAGAAATTTCAATGAAGAAAAAAAACCAAATATATTCAAACGAATTCTTAGAATGTGTTTAAATATTTCAGTCATCCATATTATTTCATCCAAATATTTCAGGCATACATTTATGAAAGTTCCTTTCCTACATCCTTCATGGATTTTAATATTCGTAGAATGACACTTATATAATGGTATTTCCTGTCTAGGAAAGAAATTTATCAAGATACACAATTTATTGTGTAATTTCTTTGCACTTTATTACTCACTCACTAAAAATCTAAAGACGGAAAAAACGTATAAAATAAACTTTCATAAATCACATGAATACCACCTTGAACTGTAACATGTTTGAATGTGAATTCATCTCACTGTTCTTATCTGGAAAAGGGTGTATTGTCCCATTGGTGACAGGAATTATTCAAAACCTAATTTTATCAGCTTTTATTCTTCAAACTGGCAACACCAACATTTTTATTTTATTGCTAAATTTTTCTTATAAAACGTCATGTATCTGAAATGAATAGAAATTGACAGAAATTATGATGAAAAGTCAAAAAGTTGCCAATTTGCATGGGAAAACGGTGATTTTAAACTTTCTATCACATTGCCAATTTAAGAATTTTAATGCTTATTTTCCTTTAACAAATTTTCAGCATCAAACAACGAATATTGACGCAACCAAAATGGGCACAGTTTGTGTAGAATATTTTGCTCTTTCTGCTCATGTATTTGGTATGATTTTTAGGGTTTTGCATCAAAAGATATTAGGCCAAACCACAAAATGTGGACCTCTGTCACGAATGGGTTAAAATTAATGTACATGTACAAGATAGAAACCTAAACGCCTTAACGAACAAAAAGATAAGTAGGTTCGGCTCATTTAATCGCACAATGATCGTGGTGATAATGAGATTACTGATGAGCGTAGCCTATGATACGGATATAAACGTACACATAAGAAAATAAACATAATTATTTTTACCAAATTTTGAATTGCTCTTAATTATCTGATATTACATTTAACTTATGTATTTATCTAAATAATATTTGCATCTGGCTTATGTCTGTCTGCTTCGCACAAAACAGTGATGAAAGTACAAAGTGAGGCCGACTGTTAGTTCCCAAATAAATATAATCACATAATTTGTTTACATAGAGTCATGAGATATATCATGCTATATAACACCTCAATAGATCCCTGTCATTTGATTGGTTGTTTGATATTGATCATTTGTCCCATTGCACTATGACGTCATCATTCGTGCAATTGTGGCTCCATTTACCGTGCAATCTTGGATCCATACGATTTACTCCATTGCACGAACGCCGAGAGCCCGACACACTACTCGTACAATAATGCTTGCGTTTGCAGTGTGCACCACGAACAGCGCGCTAGCGTATAGCGCTATTGATTTATTGCGAATTGATCTATTTTTAGGTGTCACATAAAACAAATAATGAATGTTTTTTCATTCGTACAATGGAGAGAATATTTCATTCGGTGAAAGATGAAATTGATGATCCATTCAACTCGGCTGCGCCTCGTTAAATGGATCATTTCATCTTTCACCTTATGAAATATTCTCTCCATTGCACTCATTAACATTCATTATTTGTATAATATAACCTATCGCTCTACCTCAACACTTGGACAACTACGAGAAGAGAAATAATACATCTTGTCATTAAAAAAGAACAAAAAGAACAGATATGGATACATGTACATTAAACTTGTCATGTGCAAAAAGAGTGTTTTGTTTTGTCAACATGCTTAAGGGCTGAAATGGTATTTTTCAGTATAATGAAGATACAAAATAAAGTTTACCGTCCATGCAATTACGCAACGCATGAAACCTTGTACAGTACACAGAGCATTAAAAAAAAATTGTGAATGCCTATCATCAGATGACGAATATCATCATCATTCTCAACAACATGATCACAGATATTATTTTCACCAACTACAAACATCATCATATTATTGCCAGCCTCTTGTAAGCCTGGTTGAACTTACAAAGCGTCAATCTCAAAATCTATCATAGATTGCAACCACCGGCGTAAATCCGTTTTGAGGATGGGGGCGGAGGATGATCACCTTTTTTGCC
Source organism: Echinometra lucunter (assembly GCA_029962745.1). Taxonomy (NCBI): domain Eukaryota; kingdom Metazoa; phylum Echinodermata; class Echinoidea; order Camarodonta; family Echinometridae; genus Echinometra; species Echinometra lucunter. Next base: position 2,484,483 of record CM057171.1, read on the forward strand.
GATTTTTTTTTTTTTTTTCCGATACACTGACAAGCGAGCGAAAAGTAACCATTTTCATGTTGGTTTTTGTTTCAAATTAAAAAATTCACGATATGACCGTCATTTATGGTTTTTTGTAACAAATTCAACTGATTGATTACAATATAAATTATTCCTTAAAATGAGGGGGAGGGTATTTGTACGCGCTATCCCCCCCCCCCCCCGAGATTTACGCCAATTATTGCAACATAAAATTTGGCAATAGCATGGACATGGACTTCAGAAATCACTTAATTTCTAGGGATAGGTTGTTTCTAACAATGTGATAATAGTTACCATATTTGCATGATCATATTTGGATGTCGACAAAGGCCCCCTGTACAAACTTTCTATTCAAACAGACAAATTTATAACTGCTTTAAGTTCGACGGCTTTTGAGATCAGAGGCCTTACTGTCGCCGAAAGCATACATGGTACAACCCAGCATTCCGTACTTGTAGTCTGTAGACATAACTCAGGCTTCCTGCGAACCTTCAGGACTTTTCCGACAAACTTTTGCTAGAAGAACCAAAACCACGACGACCACGCCTACTGCGATGCCTACGATGGCTCCGGTTGATAGGCCACGCCCCATCGCTATGGTTGTTGGAACTGAGCAAGAGATTTAAAAAGAGTAAGGGAAAAACAGGAGGGGGAACTTATAAACACTCCATTTGCATTTTTCACATTCTGTAATACATGATATACAACATTGTACAAATTGGCAAATGCTTTGTCTATCTTTATTGAATAATGTTTGTATATAATATGAATTTAGATTCCCGAGTCCCTTTTTCACATTTTTTTTCATTCATTCGATTTTATTTCTGCATTTTCTTTCTCAAATCAATGTAATCAACAATTGACAAAATAAAATACGTAATTTAATTTTTACAATTAAACAACGTCAAGGAGACCATCTTGGTTACAAATAAATTGGTTTCAAAGAAAAAACCAACAAATTTTTACATTTTTGCAAGTGAAAAAGAAAAGAACAATGCAGGAGACCGCCAACGTAAGCAGAAACTTGAAATGTTGACGGCCTCTAAAAAATACACGTAAAGGAGAAATTCGAAATTAATGGGGTAGAGGTGAGTGTGCAGGTGCAGTGGGTGCTGTGCAGAGGCCTCATGGTTTGAGCATTAATTATCTTCTTTTCTTTTCTTTTTCATTAATTTTAAAAGGGTGATGGGATATGACAAGAATTATTTTAAAGAATTTTGCGTGTCCATAGTTTAATAGATCCGTTTATGTATTTCAGTTTATGGATGACATTCATTCTTCTCTCCAGTACCTGTTGTTACACATTATAATGGCATCTCATTACACGGAATGCATTTTACTTGTCGCAGTGTCAAGCCCCTAAAAAGCGGAGTAAAGGCAAACATACTTCGAGAACGGTGTAGAGCATGGTTTATTAATTTCTCCAATGCCCTTTGTGCACACTGCTGTGACTCAAAAGGACCAGGGGGAGAGTCCAATGTTCACTATGTGCCTTTACGTCATCAACCAAGAACGAGTAGCGTATACCTCTTGCAGAAAAGGACAAAACGGTCAACGAGTCCCCATCTGATGAGAGAGTGAGGCCGTCACTGGTAGACAGGTCGGCCACGTCCTGAGCGAGGGAATCAGCGACATCTTGTGTGATAGCGAAGACTCCTAACTCGAGTTCAGCGACAACGCTACCGGGACTGAACGACAGAACGACGCAGTTGAGCCTTCGAAGGTCCGATCCCAGTTCTTTCCTAAGATGATTCTCGACCTTTCATGAAAAATAAACATGAATAAACCATCTCTAAAAAATAACTTGCAATTATACCTCGATATTCCATCTTAAATAGGCTTATCCCATTCTCTAAACCAAAAAACTGAGTTAATCCATTATGACCGAAGAATGGACAGCAAAACAGGGTCATTCCGTTTTCCCTAACTGCAATGTATTAATAACTTGCAGTAAAAGATACAATTTCTTTTGATATACAATCTGTACTCTTGATGCATAAGGTTGAGGAATGGGAAGGCCTGCGGCCGACAAGGAACCTGTATTGGGATTAGAAAGCTGGAAGCAGGATAGATGGGGAGACAAGCACATGGACAGAGAATCAAACGAGGAGATATGAAATGTGTTATAGTCGGCGGCCAGAACGTAAACAACCTGACATATGCCGATTATGCTTTCCTAGTGGCCCGAAGGAGGGATGGGTTGCAAGTACTCCTGAATAAGGTAGTCATGGAAAGTGAAGACTGGGTCTGTCTCTGAACCTTAAAAAGAAAGAGTGCACCAAGAAAAAGAATGCTCCCAGCTGTATAATATTCACATTAATAGAGAAGAGTTAAAGGAGTAGACAAATTCTGCTACCTTGGAGGTTTGATTACCTCAGATGGAAGGAGATAAAAGAAACGAATTCCACTGGCAATTAGAGTCATTTACCAAAATGGCTCCTTTTTGTGCTAGCAAATAGAAACCTAATGAAAACCACTCAAATCTGGATTCTGAAGTGCTATGTATCATGCTCTGTCCTCTTATTATGGCTGTGAGAGCTGGACATTGAATGAAACCTTGGGCAGCAGAATTCAAGCAGCTAAAATGGGTTCTTGAGAAGAATGCTTATGGACTGACAGAATATCAACGAAGTGGTACTCGATATGGTACGCGTCGATAGATCCCCCTTAATATCACAAGCATGAAAAGGAAAAGGCAACTTCAATTTGTTGGACATACCCTGAGAAGAGAAGGCACAGAAAAGAGGATACTGACAGGAAAACTTTAGGGAAAGAGAAGCAGAGGAAAACAACGCATAAAATACATCGTGTACATGGACAAGTTCATTGAGCTGACTTGTAACGAAAGGCTAAAAGCCAATGTCTGGAACAGATGAGACACCTAGCAAGCATGCAAGGTGCAAAGGAGCTCCGATATTACCCCAACTCGGCTAGGATACCCATTTGTTCCAATATTAGCATTCAAGAAATTCCTTCATACCAGTACCCATTTACCACCTGAGTGGCGGGTGGCAAATACAGAGCTAGTCTTGTCGAAATAAATCTATGCTGTGCTGGCATTCGAAAACATGACTTCGCATCTCCAGTCGAGTGTTTAAATCGCACAACTACGACACCTCCACTTACCACTCTACAGAAGACCAGTTCGAGCTCCTTGAAGTAAGAAGATTCCCTGTTAGCAAGATCATCACTGTACATCAGTTCTTCGCCATTATGGGCTTCTGCGATAATGGTTAGCATCACTGTACTTCCTGATAACTCTGTACAACAATATAACGTAAGAGTGAAGTCAACTCGCCACGGCTGACTAAATCTGTCATCGTTGGAGCACTAATGTTTGCAAAATCATCTTAATAAGTCCCAGAATATGGTTTGGGATATGTAAGATTGGAAGAATTGTTAGAGTCCGGTTATTAATTTTTGTAGAAAGAAAATTGTGCGCTTAGAAACAGCAGCATTAAGCGCCTTAAAAATGTTATAATTATCATTATTCCCTAATGCATTACGCACTCCACCCACCGCCACCTAATTATAAGCCAATGTCATCATCATCATCATCCTCTCCCTCAAAATTTGGTAGGACACAGTTTCCCTGCCATGTCTACTTAGGAGTGTCGCTGTCCAGCAGACATGCATATAAGTCAGTTAGAAATTCAACCAAATCGGGTGTCAGTGAATTATGAAACCATGTACATGGAAACCAACGACTGTGTTACTTTAAATATGCTTGTAGACTGGCAGAGAGGAGTACGATTGGGGAGTTTTCCCAAGGCGCCACACGATATTTTGGCCTATTCAAAGGGAGGTTCCACTGGGGATATATAGACATTTTTCGGCCGCGAGATGGCACTTTATTACAAAGTTGGCCAACTCGATTCACATGGGTTATTACATGGTGGAATTTCTTCTTGTATTGTGCTTGCCTAACAAAGCAATACACGCCATCTTGTAACCCAATGAAACCGAGTTTGTCAAATTCTGTAAAAAAGGGCTCAGCAGCTTAGGCCCTTTCCCATACTACCGTTTAACGATTCCGCCTGAGAAACGAACGCTTACGTTTATTGGACTTCTTAAAATCGCTCTTCAGCTGCTTTACAGACGTATCTAGACGTTGGCAGAGGGCGCTAGTTCATGGCCAATATTTTTTTTTTTAAATTTGCTTCCGCCTGACACCGTCTAACATGATATTTAGACCGAGGCAGACGGAATCGAAAATGGTGGTATGGGACAGGGCCTTTATGCATTAGTCCAACGATAGCGTTAAACAAACAAACTTTGTCTACGAGTGAATGGGTGAAATCGGGCATTACCCATGGTCGCTGAGTGACCAGTCCCTTTTAAGAACCGGTCGGTTTGTGGTCTGAGGACCGATCTCAACGATATTCCCCACATTTCAAGAAAGGCAAGAGAAGAAGAAGGAGAAGAAGAAGAAGAAGAAGAAGAAGAAGAAGAAGAAAATATTAAGAAGGATATGGGAACAGGAAGAGAAAAGATGACTATTAAAATAAGAAAAAAAAAGAAGACCGCAGAAAGAACAAGAAAAGAAAGGGGAAAAAAAGGAAAAGAAGAAAAATGAGGAAAGACGAAAACAATTATGAAAGAAAAAGAAAATGAAGGAAAGAAGGAATGAAGGACAAAAGAACGAAAACAAAAGCAACAACCGAAACAAGAAGTTTGATGTTTCTAACACTTACTGGTGAACGCTGTCTCCAGTGCATTGCAGATCTCATGAACTCCCTCGAAACCAGTGAATCGCTGGATCACGTAGCTACTGACTTTCAAGCGAGGAATCTCAATGTCAATTAAGGGTTGGATGACATCGTCCACTGCATCATTCCCAATCATCAAACATCCGTTTATATCGGTGAAGATATCGAGAACACTCTTAAGGGCGTTCCTTCCGAAGGCTCTTCGTTCTTCCCCTGTTTGTATGAGGGCACAAAATTACGACATATTTGAATGTATGGAATTTTTCGCTGAAAAAGCACATGAAAGAAAATTGTATGTGTTCTAAATATAACAAAAATCTCAGTAATCACAAGATATTAAGCGTCTCATGGTTCCTTCTTTAAACACAAACCAGAGCAAAATTCGTTATCATTTATGAACGGTAAAACCGGAAAGAACAGGTAAATTGATCATTCCACGCGGCCTACTATATAGCGTAGATTACATAGAGAAAAAGCTTGAGTGTCGATCTCGGGAGCGAGGGGGGGGGGGGGGGTGGGGGATATATCTCCAATGTTTCAGGTAAGGTTGGTCGGTACTTTCATCCCCCTAATAATTCAATGTCTAAAATGACTCGGACATGATAAAATAATGAATGATAATGATGATGAGGATGCTGAGGATAACGATGATGAGGGTGATGATTATCATTCGTATGATTAGCATCGACATCGTCATCACTTAGATGATCATAAGTAAGGTATACTGCAGTGACGTCCAAAATCCTACCGTGGGAGGGGATTACCCCCTTCCGTACCCTTCCCACGTTGGTCGCTTCACTCCCTCGGTGAGGATATTTGGCACCAATCATCCCCTAACCTCGAATACAAATTAACATCAATGAGAACGAGAGTAGATTCTCACCTCCCAAGGATAGAGCTTGTACCATAGCTTTGCAGATATCAGCTCTGCTCTCGTATCCCAATATTCGGGATCCTATATCTGCCCCATCATGGATGAGTTGAGAGATTTTGTAGGGAGATGTCTTGTCGATTCCAATACTCTGAAGGAACTCCTCCCAATCTTGGCATATGTACTTGACTGCTTCGGGAAGCACTGCACTGACCAGCTCAGCGGTAAATCTAGTGGAGATGTCAGGTAAGGATGGTTCAAGGAACTGTTGGACTTTTGGACATGTGGATTTGTCGTAGATATCAATGCCGTACAGGTCTCTGGTGATATCGTCAAGGATTCCGACGATATCAAAGTAATCATCCGGTGACATTTCTGCTTGCATTCGGATCCTGTCGCCGTTGTTAGACGCCAAGTCGGAGGGAAGGGATGTTAAGGTATTACAAGTACCCTCTACGTCAAATGCTTCCAGATCACTCGCTGCTTTAAGTACTTCCCTACAGACCGGTCCATAATACTTAGAGAAGTTGGTAAAATCAGGTGACATTGACTCCAGATCAGGTATGATGTTCCTGCATACAAAAGCCAGTGAATCAATCGCCCGATCTTGGAGCCAGATCCCTCCTGTAGACTTAATCAAGAACTCGAGAGTTACCGGACTTAAAGGGTTTGGTAAGAACCGGAATGGAATTGCGTCTGGCAGATCTATCACAGCTGAAGCACAAAAAGAAGATTTTTTTTTTTAATCTTAAGAATTGTGTTTAGTAGAATTAAAATTACTAAAGCTGGACTCATACGAAGCGCAGTTTTTTAAAATTTTGTTTCGTCATTACCTATACACTGATCGACGTTCACGTCAGTTATCATACTTGCTGTTTGCACTTTATAATTTGTAGTCACTTTTTTGACACAGTATCACTCTTTCATAACTTAATAAACCGGAAGATGACTAATTATTCATTTTGCATGCGTTTGGGAAAAAACGTTAACAAAAACAGACAAGCACACTTCCGATAATGCGTGCCGAATTTCAGTGTTAGCAGTTGATGAGGAGTTTTTCAGAAGAAAAGTGATACAAAATCGGTGAATATTTTGTAAATATCTTTCATTCCAGACGCATTTATGTGAGATATTCCCCGGCTGCGCTCCTTGCTTTGTGTAGTTCATAAATGGCATTATGCCTGAGCTTTGGGTACTTCAGCTGTAATAATTGTCAAATTAAATATATAAAACATTCCACACATTATTTTTTTCTTTCATTTTTCTTTCTTTCTTTTAAAGAACATTTCA